>BQNB010111071.1:0-22426 GCA_026074375.1 Tanacetum coccineum
TCGTGGAAACGAATTATCAACTTGCAGATATTCTCACTAAAGCATTACCAAGAGAACGGTTCGAATTTCTTCTTCCACGCCTAGGCATGAAGATTTAACCCCTGAAAATCTCAGACGTCTTCAAGAAGGAGAAGATGAGTAAACAAAATATCTTCGTGTATCCTTTGTGCATAGGTCTAACTCCAAAAAAAAAAAGAGGCTTAAAATTAATTAATAATAATAGTAAAATACTTACAAAATATTTTTAGTCATTTGGAATTACTAAAAGGCTTGCAATTACTTCAGATTGCAACCCGGGTTGATGCCTGGGCATGGATTACTTTATATCCATGCTTTAATGGGGGTATTGTAAAACAATGGTGAGGGAAGAGCTGTTCGCCTGATCTTTTCTTCTCAATCAACGACTACAACTCTTTCAATAGAAAACGGGTCGTTGTTTGAGGGGGAGAGTAAATGGAAAAAATCTAAGGGGTTCTAAAAGACTGTTGGATGCTATGTAAGTGTAATTATAAGATGGTTGTTGTATTCTAAATGGGTTAATATTTGAAGGGGAGTTAATTAATTTTAACTCAAAGGTCAAAAGTTACCTAGTGTTGTAATGTTTAGGGTTTAAAAAGCATTTGCTCTTTGTTTCCTAGCCTTATTAACCAATAGGGACTAAGTTGGCCAATTGCCTAATCTTAGAAAAGCCTTAGAAATACTTAAAACAAGAAATAAAAGAAGATGGAAACCAAAGGGACTAAATCTGCCAAGTTTCTAACTTAGAAGTATAAAAGGGGCGGCGAGTTGCCATTTGGTCAAAAGTTACAAAAATCGGTCAACGTCAAACACTCTCTCTCTCTTTCACGCAACTCGCCGCCAAGAACCAAACCTCGAATCGCTGATTTCGTGTGTTTCTTGCAAAGGTAATCATCGATCCTTAATCTATATCAATTATTTTGTGTGTATATCAAAGGAATCGAATGAAAACACATTAAAAAGTGTAGAAAAATAGATCTAGGGTCGTTTTAAGATGAGTACACCAATGTAGTGTTGTAGGGTGTGATCTAGTTGCTGGGAAGTGTTCATAAGATATATATTAATGAGTTTTGATGTGTCGTTTTCTATCTCAAACATTAGTGAATGAGTTGCCTTTGATTCTTAACGGCGGGTTGTAGTTTAAAAAGTAGATATATGTGTATTTGATGAAAAGAATGGTAGCAATGTATATCTATAGCATAGGAATGCCTTAGGAAGTAATTAGTGTTGAAAAAGGAGGTGCAGGGTTTGAATTTTAAGAATCCGGCCCGAATGGCGAGTTGCGTATATTTCTAAACGGCGAGTTGGTTATTTTATTATTTTTAAATAATAACTTACTCAACCCGCTGGTTCCTAACGGCGGTTTGATTCAATGGCGAGTTGGCCAAACAGCGGGTTGCTTAAAAGGCGGGTTGTCTCACAGCGAGTTGTCGAATGGCGAGTTGCCCAACAACGGGTTGCTTAAAAGGCGGGTTGTCTCACAGCGAGTTGTCGAATGGCGAGTTGGCCAAACAGCGGGTTGCTTAAAAGGCGGGTTGTCTCACAGCGAGTTGTCGAATGGCGAGTTGGCCAACAGCGGGTTGAATAACGGCGGGTTGCTCAATTCTCCTAACGGCGAAGTTGGCATTTGCCTGGCGGCGGTTGGGAATATGTTTCATATTATGGCCCATTGTGCCCAATAAATATATATCAGGCCATTCGAATGACCCAATGCTTTTCTAAAATCCCATCGGGCTTAGTTAAATAAGTAAAGATCTTGTTGGTTAATTCTGCATCTTGTGGATCATGTGTAGATTTTACATCAAACAGGTTACCACTGTTGTTAATCATCGTGCTGTACATGGATTTTATCAATGCTAACATTTTCCTTTTCTCTTAACCATTGTTTCTCTGCAATGTTTGGTCTCTTTGATAATACCCTTTGCAGAATACAATGGGCAAGAACAATATGTTCCTATATCCACAGCAAGAAACGATGTGCGATTGTACTCCTCTCAGTGGTTAAACAATCGGGAAAAGCAAACTTCTTTTCACACGCACCAAAAGATTCAAAAGAACCCCATCATTTCAGATATCAGTTGGACATCTGGAGTGAATAAAAACTTCTTTCTAAGCGTTCACTGCCTCAGCAAATGTTCCTGCTATCTACCTGCAACAGTTCTGGAAAACAATGTCATATAACGAGAAGACTGAGGTTTATAGTTGTCAAGTTGATGAACAATGGTTCGATCTAAGTGCTGATCTTCTCAGAAAGGCATTAGCAATTACTCCTGTCAACCCAGCTCAACCGTTTGAGTTACCTCCGTCTGGTAACACTGTTATTGATTTTGTTAATGAGTTGGGATATCCTAAACCTGTAGAAATTGTCTCCAATATACGGGTGAATTATGTGTATCAACCATGGAGGGAAATTCTATTCTTTTCAACCTGTGCTTGAAAGGAAGACTTCCTGGCAGTGACAAAACCCAGACACCGTTCTGCAAATGCGTGGGATGTGGGGATCGTCACTAAACTAATGTTGATCATGTAGTGTGAATGGGAAGAGTTTACTCAAGGGATCCAGACATTTTTCTCACATAAAGCAAGCCACAAAGCCAGTCTGAAGAACCCAAAGAAGAAAGTAACTCCTCTCCTCATCCCTTATGGACGGTTTTCCAAGGTGATAATATACTTCTTGGCAAGCAATAACAACATCCATCGACATCCTGAATCGGCTGTTCATCATACTGGAGATGATTTTATTTTAGGAAATCTCAAGTTTGTCCCTAAAGGTGAGTCAGTTAAAGTGTTTGGAATGGCATTCCGAATCCCCCTGATAACTGAAGCCATTCAACAATCCTTCTTTTATCCCAAGTATCTGGAAATGGTTGCTGAGAATAAACAAAGAAAAACCCCATCAAGAAAGTGCAAGCGTGACCTGCAACAAAGCTTGTACACCAAAATGCACACAACCACCACACCCGTCAAACAATCCAAGCCAGATTCCTCCTCCGACAAAAGGAAACCTTCCAAAGCGTTAGCTTCTACAGAAAGCTTGAAAGGGAATGCCACTATCCAACTTGTTGACGAAGATGATGAAGCTCAACAAGAATTTATTCCTTCAGAAGAAGGTAATGATCCTGATCTCAAACTAGCTAAGAAGTTGAGTTTGGAAGCTCATCAAGAAAAGGGAGAAGAAGAAGGTAATGATGCTGACCTGGAACGAGCTATCAAGCTTAGCTTGGATCCAGCCTTTCTGCCTCAAGGTCGGGCACCTGTTTGGAGGCAGTAATGATCAGGGACTAGTATCAGAAATTCTTCCAAATTGCATGAAGTAGTAGGCATGGAAAGGTCGTTGTAACTGAAGATCAAGTATGCTCATTTTTTCCCCCCCCCCACCCCCCATGATCGATCTGTCAATGAAGAAAAGAACTACTGATCGTTTAGCCTCTGTTAGGGCGGGATCATATTCCTCTGATTCGAAACTGGTCCCTCTTCTCAAACCGATGATGACAATCAGATGAATGTGATCAATGAATCTCATAAAATGTCTGTTTCAGAAAGAATTGAAAGTGAAACAGAAGCGCTGCTCTCTAAAGGTGGACAAAGATTCATGATGAGTAGACACGTCTACAGTAACATCAGGAGTAAGCATTCCTGTCTCCGACCTGAAAAGCACTTTGTGGCTTGGCTGGACTGACCTGAACCCATTAAAAAGAAGACAAGACTGGAGCGACTCTGGAAAATTACATGTGTCTCTTGCTCGACCAAACCCGGACACATGGATGATCATTTCCTCGCTATAGCCTACCAAAGGTTTTGAAAACTGAAGCTCATTACAGCGAACGTGTATTGATGATAAAACCAGAAAGTCTATTCTGTCTTTATGTCTTCCATGAAAAAATCTCGATGACACTTTTAACTTTGGGGGTTCAATTTCTTTGTGACAAACCAACCAAGTTGATCCGGAGATATCTACAGTTAGAGAGGAGTCTGATTCACACCATACCGGATCCAGTCATCAGACAATCATCGTCACCTCCTCTAGTGATTGCTCCTTCACAGATGTTTATCTTCTAAGCTGTTATACTACTGGTCAATCCTCCACAATCAACACGGAAGCTACAACAATCACCACATCTCTCCCTGAAATCACCCCATTCATCGCCCTTCAGCTAAGAGTGGCTAGATTGGAGCAAGAGATGTCTGAAGTGAAGAAGACTGATCACTCTACTGATGTTTTGGCTTCAATTAGATCCCAAGTTCCTACGGCTGTTGATAAATATCTAGGATCAAAACTTGATGATGCTCTCCTTAAGGTTCTAGAACGACACACTGCAGATCTAATCGAGAAATACTCTGTGCTGCCTGGCCCAGAGTCTATCCAGAATCAAGAATCTGAAAAGAGTCCGAAGGAGATTATCAGAGCCAAAAAGGAACAAGGTGAGGAGAAACAAGATTCAACTTACTCCATCAGGTCAACTGATAAAGTTGATCTTGAAGAATTTGATCTAAAGAGTGCTCTCTTCAATCACATGAATAAGAAGAAGTCTGCCAACAGAAATACTGCCAACTACCATCTATACCATGCTCTTATGGAAGCTTTGATAGCAGATGAAGATGCCATGGATAAGGAAGTTGCAGGGGGGGGGGGCGGGGGGGGGGGGTGGGGGGGGGGGGGGGGGGGGGGAACAAGGTTAAAGACCACACGAGAAAGCATGATAGTGATGATGATTAAGACGATGATGATGATGAAGGCCCTTCAGCTGGATCAAACCAGGGTAGGTCAACAAAGAGAAGAAGATCTGATTTGCGATTCTGGGTCAGCTAAAAATCCTCCGAAAGATGATGGGATCCCAAAGTTCAAAGAAACCAAGGGAGTCGGAGGCATCTGCTTCCAAACAACATGCTCTTACCTCAACTGGATGGCAGATCACTGACACAAGAGATGATGTTGTTAACTCTTCGATGCCCAGATCTGATACCGAATCAGAACATTCTGAACAATCCTCAGATGACATTCCAATGCAGGATGAAGGGCATGTCTCAGATCTGGAGGACACCGATAACGCTCACATTCCCAAGGTGTCGACCACTACGTGGTTTAAGCCGATTCCAGAAGGCGAGAGACCTGCTACACCTGAACCAGAATGGACCATTCCCCCGAATGATTTCCCGGAACCAGAGAATAACTGGGCAAATACATACGCCACAACGTATCAAGTTCCTGCGGAGAACAAGCTTCAAAGGAAGACGTATGATATTGGGTCATTCATCAAATGGTTCTGCAGACGAACAGGAAAGAAGAAGCTCTGCAAAGCTGATTTAGAAGGTCCAGCTTTCAACCTTGTTAAAGCCTTTCATAAGAACAACGTCTTTCTTCAATATCAGATGGATGAATGCCATAAGCTGCTGACGAATAAGGTTGATTTGGGTAATCCTGAGGGTCATCAAATTCTGCGAAATATATATGAACCACTGCCCTTAGGAGGACCACCAGGTCAGGTAACTATTCAACCACAATTCTTCTTCAATAAGGATCTGGATTATCTTCTGACAGGTGACAAAGAGCGAAAAATTGCCTTATCCATATCCAAGCTCAAAGCCGCTCGTTACCTAGACTTTGGCCTTGAAGAATTAGTTCCATCTTTGTGGGTTGAAAGTGAACGCGATTATGACATCAGTGCGGCCTATGGCATCACTCACTGGTGGTTTAGAAGAAAGGAATTCTACATCAACAAACACAGTGAGCCCTCTGATCGTGAAGCAGTCAGATCGCAGATGCGAATTCTCAGTGTGATCAGTGTCAAGGTGTTCGAAAAATACGGATACAACTACCTAAGAGAGATAATTCTTCGCCGAGCTGATTACCAAGAATACAAGATCTCGGAAAAGGATTTCAAAAATCTTCATCCAAATGATTTTGAAGATCTGTTCCTACTCAATATTTAAGAAAAGCTCAACCATCTCCCTAAGACAGACAAGACTAGTCTTCACACGACAGTCAACATGTGGATAAGAAACCTGGTGATCAGGAATCATGTGGGAGACTTGCAGCTCAGGATTGAAAGTTATCAAACAAAGATCAACCTTGAACGTCCAAATTGGGATGCAGCCGACTATTACTTCAAAGAAGATTATACGATTGTCCCTAAGCCAAGAGCCGTTGTCTACAGAGACAGAAATGATCAAAGAAAGCTGATGAGGCTGAATGAGCTACACAAGTTTAGTGATGGGACGTTGACAAGAGTCATGGAAAAGCTGGACCACATGGTTAAAGACTTTCATCTGTACGAGTACAATAAGGGCATGGAGACTAGGAAGTGGTCAGAGGATGACAAGACTGCGATCGAGAAAAGACTACAGACCAGGAGGATCTTTCGAAGTCTAGAAAGCTTTGTTGGAGGAAGAATAAGAGATATTGACTACAGGCTGATCAACAGAACAACGTGACGACATCGTCGTTACAATAAAAAGGTCAATTTTGTTTCTTATTGTGAAAAATATATCTTGTACATTAGTAAGTAGTTAATCTTTTGATGACTAAGTGTAGGAGTACTTTATATCCCTCAACGATTGAGGGGGAGCAGTTATATGTTTCTTACACAACTTGCGAATTAAGGACACACTTTTCTCCCAAATTTTATAACATATTTAAATCAATTGATATCCAAAATGTCAAAGGGTTTAAAATTTTTGATAAGGGGAGAAAATGTGATTAAAATATGTGTATAATAATAACCATGATTATTAGGACTCATATACTCCGCCCAAACGTGCTAAACAATTTCGAATACCGAAGCACATTTTGAGGGGGAGCGTTTCTGGAAAAATCAAAAACGATCGAGGTACTAAACGCTTTGATATTACCTTAATTGAATTTTCAATTGGTTTTATGGAAAGGAGAACTGTACCAAAAGACCGACCATGCATTTTACTTATTTGGAGTTATAAGGTTGGTAAGGTTAGGTACTATTCCTAATGATCCAGCCATAACCGGAGGGATCTACCCAGGGACAATCCACTAGTTAGTGTAGAAGTCCTTAGGTATGACATGTAAAAGGAGTAAAAGCGAGAATAAGGGAAAAGTGCCAACTGAGATGGAGCTAGTACTGGAATAAACCCAACAAGGTTCTAGTCATGAAGTCTCGGTAAGCACTGAAGGGGTTGAAGAATTAAAAAGAATTGTAAAGATAAAGGGTGTAAAGAAAGAAGCCCTCCATTCACTCAGGCAGAAACCGGGTCTATACATATGCTGCCAGAATCACTAAGATGATTGCTGACATTAAAGATCGTCATCATTGACCCAGTGATGCAATGCACAACCCTCCCTAGCCACTCAGAATCTTTCAAAAGATTTCTGTTTCATTTCTCACGGAGACTAAACACGTTATCTATTGACTTTCTCACTCCGAGTTAGTTGATATTGAACAGGTGGCAGTCTGCTCCAGCCTCCGATTACTAGAACCAAAACGCACAATTGAGTCTAGAGCCAAGAGGTCATCAATTAATCTCGTTAGGACACATATCCAATTCTCTTGTCTTTCATACACTATGGAATCAAGTCTATCCTAAGAGTCCTACGCATTATCCTTGTGATATTGCCAGAACATCCGAGTGAAACGATGGTTCTTCACAATGAAGATGGAAATCCTGCTAGAGCCAACATCAAACAAGCTCTAGGTAGGTGACTTGTGCGATTCTACAAGAATCAAACTTGTGTCAACTGGAAAGAAACAATGGTGCGATTCTGTGTGAATCAAACTTGTTCCAGTATAAGAATTGACGGTTATTTATCATTTGACAAACAATCAAAACTCTCGAAGTGTTACAAAATTCTTTCATAAGAAACACTTAGACTGTCTTTTCAAATCAATTTTCTCTTTATTACTAACTGTTTCATTACAGGATATTTTAAAGATGGAGATGGAGATGGAAATTCCCTGTTCCTGAGATGTCAAGTAAATAACCGAATGCCAAGACACGACCTACACTTGTTATGATGTTATGAAAGACCTCATAAAGGTGTCAAAGCTTCCGCAAACTCTGATGTCATGTATTCATTCACAAGTGCACAAGATGGCAATCCATTACAAGATGATGTAAGATCATGTTTGGGCAATGATCTCAAGAAAGCTCAAGATCACTGTCAAAGACAAACGTAAGATGAATCAAAAGATTTCTATCACAAATGTACAAGAGATCAAATGCCTACGAGCTAAAGTCTGAAGTGGTTAAAGTTGGGTATTTTCTGGGGTGACCTCCCTTAGGGGGAGATTGTAAGTACTATATATAGTCTCTTCCAACTTTGGAAGAGACAAGCTAGTTCATTATTTCATTTACAAAAGAAACACTTTCTCTCTCTAGACTATTCTCTCTCTAGTGTTTCTCTCTCTAGAAACTAGCCCGATCCAAGAATCGACCCCGTGTTATGATATAAGATATACCACACCATAGTACCGCCTGTGGTACTTAGATAATTTTTGGCTTGTAATATATATACACGGATGTCTGTGAATAACAATGCACATTAACAATTTTTGTAATGCATTATCCACTGTTTATAATTTGCACTTGTAGTGTCTTACATGCTCCGTGGGAGTCTTCTCTTATGCGCCTAACGTCTTAGGTGCTACAGAATCCGTGGCCGCTGGGGTTGCAACCCTTTTACACGGCAAGCAATTATTAGGGTGCTTATCCTTTGAAATATCCAGACATTCATTAAGTTGATTATTCATTATACGGAACAACAAGTAATTGATGCTAAAGAAAAATTTGTTTGGAAAATTTTCATATAAAGAAGGCGCAGGGTTAGCTAGACCCGCGGAATTTATTAATAACTTGAGAGCAAAATGTGCAATACATGGATTTTATTAAAGGCCCTAAACAAGAAATCAAATTAAAAAAGAAAATAGACTTATCCATGTCGTAGCTTAAAGGTAACATTTCTTGAGATTGGCAATGTTCCATGTCCGCGGAAGGACCGCGCCATCCATGGATCTCAATTTGTATGCTCCATCTCCAAGTGCTTCCGTGACCTCATAAGGTCCTTCCTATTTTGAGCCAAGTTTCCACCCCCAGCAAGACTTTTCATCATTGCTACGTGTAAACGAAGACTCCAGTCTAAAGGTAAGCCGCAACTCTTGCGTTGTAATATTTTGTCCATTTTCTTTTAGCCTTCTGGCTTCACAGATTGCTGCAACGTTCTCTGCTTCTCTTGCTAAAAATCCAAATTTAACCATAGCTCTCATCATTATGCACAACTCCAACTTGCCGCATTGCGTATTAAGGCATCCCAATTCCGTTGGTATTAGCTTCTGTTCCGTAGTCCCCCCCCAAAGAGAAAGAGTGTCTCCATGGCTTGACTTTAATCCATTGGTCGAAGGCCTAAGAACTGGGGAAAGTTTCCTCTACCCCAATTCTTGTTTTCCTTCTCCCAAGCGCCATGATTCTTCCCACACACAAACTTTGGTTACCGATTCTTTTCACGAGTCTATTGGACTGGCGGGTGTTCACTGAGGTGAAACGCTGTGTGATATTCAGCTTTTTGCACCAATCCTTGAATGGGTTATCGCTAAACTGTTTACCGTTATCCTGAGAATCAATTTCTCTGGAGACCGAAGCGGTCATACAATAATGTCCCATACAAATTTTTTCACCTGATTTCCCGTGATTGTTGCCACAGCTTTTGCTTCTAACCACTTTATGAAATAATCCATAGCGACTGTTAAAAACTTGACCTTTCCTGGTCCTTCCGGGAAGGGGCCAGCTATGTCAATTCCTTACTTGTAGAATGGCCATGGGGCCGTGATTGGGGTTAGCTTGTGTTGGGGATTTCTTGGCACGGGTCGATGTATTTGACAATCGTTGCACGTAGGTATCATCTCCCTTGTATCCTGTTCTAATATTGAGCCATAATAGCCTAAGCCGCATGACTTTGGCTACCATTATGGACCGCGGTCCCTAGCTAGCATACTGCACGACCTCCATTCAAGAATTTCTCTGAACACATACTTCGCTTGAAGGCCTGACACACCAAATTCCTGACCACCGGCTTTAAATGACTAAATTTGTAGAGAACATCCTTCCAACAATTCGTACTGTCTAGCTACCTTTCTGCGGGTTTGCTTGCCATCCTTTTCTTCACCAGGAAGACCCCCAATCTTTCAGGACTCTGTTATCGAGGTCGCCATGATGTTTCCTCTTCCACTAATCACTGTCGCTACTATCTCCTCTTGTATGGATATTTCTTTGAGTATGTTCAACCAAAAAAACTGTTAATAGATGGCGCAAAGCTGGTCACGCATTTTGCTCAGGAGCATCTGCTTTTCTTATTTTGCTTCGTGGTACTTGCTTATGGAAAATTTAGGAAGACCCGTGACCAAACTTTGACCTACCTCTAGGTATTTTGACCATATTCTCTTTCTTTGTGACGTACGTTCCTAGGAACTTGGATTCTACCCACTTAGATTCTACGCTTACATTCCACATTCCCCACAACCATCTGCGCGCGCTATCCAAGCCAGCATCTTGCCTCATACTCTGCCTCATTGTTAGAAACGGTAAACTGAAATCGTAGCGCATAGCTGAACTTCGTCCCCTTCGGGCTTGTCAGGATTAGACCTGCACCTGATCCATCTACACATGACGATCCATCCGTGAATAGTGTCTACGGCTCCAGTGGGGTTTCCACAACTGGTGTATCTGGCGGGTTTTCATCTGGCTTTTCTACGAGGAAGTCCGCCAGTATCTGTCCTTTCACCAATGTCCTTGGGCGGTACGTTATATTGTGTTCTCCTAGCATGGCGCTCCACTTCCTATAGAGCGCCCTGCCAACGCGGACGTAAATTTTTGTTTTAAATCGGTTTGGTCCGTAATAACTGTAATGGGATGCGCCTGGAAGTACCTTCGCAGTCTCTTGGCGGCAAAAACTAGTGATAGAACTAGCTTTTCCATTAGAGTATAGTTTAGCTCGGGGCCCTGTAATGGGCGGGTTATAAAGTAGACTGGCGTCTGAACCGTGCCCCTCTCAGTCATCAAGACCGCACTAACAGCTCCATAGGAGGCGGACAGGTATACAATCAATTCTTCCTTTGGTTTGGGTGCTACCAGTAGGGTAGTTCTGACAGATGTTGTTTTAGTTGCAGGAAGGCTTGTTCTGCTTCTGATGTTTAATGGAAGTTGCTCTTTTTAATACACTTCTTCAAGGTTTTAAATAGCGGCAAGGATTTTTCCACTGATTTAGAGAGGAATCTGTTCAAACTAGCCAATTTCCCGTTGAGGGTCTAGGCCTCTTTGATTGTCCGTGGGGACGGGAGTTGTAGTACAACTTCTGTTTTGTTGGAACATGGTTTCATTCCTTCCGGGCTAATTGTGTATCCCAAGAACATTCCTTCCACTGCCCCGAATGTACATTTTTTGGGATTGAGCTTCATGTTGATCTTGCGTAACGTGCGGAATGTTTCCTCAATGTCTCTTAGCATTTCTGCTTCCGTGTAGCTCTTAATAACCAGATCATCAACGTACATTTCTATGTTCCGGCTAACTTGGCTACCAAAAGCTTTGTCCACCAGGCACTGGTATGTGGCGCCAACATTTTTAAGGCCAAAAGGCATTTTGGTATAGCAATATACCCCTTGGCTGGTGTGGAAATTTGTTTTTTCTTCATCTAACTCTGCCATTTGTATCTGATGATAACCTTTGTAAGCATCCAAGAAACACTTAAAGGGATAGCCGCAGAGAGATTTGACTTTCCAGTCGATTTCCAGAAGGGGATAACAATCCTGCGGACATGCCTTGTTTAAGTCCGTAAAATCCACACACATCCGCCAACTGCCGTCATGTTTTTTTACCATGACTGGATTGGCGAGCCAATCGTGGTAATAGACTTCTCTCATGATCCCCTCCCCTACTAGTTTCTGCACCTCTGCTTGGATGGCTTTCGCATGATCTGGGGCCTGGCCCCTTTTTTTCTGTCGAACTGGTGAATATCCTTCCCGGGCATTGAGTCGTTTGTTCCCTACTCCGCTACTGATCCGCGGTACACCCTGTCATAGATCTACGGCTGCCATGCGAATATATCCATGTTTTTCCTTCAGGATTGTGCATAGACCAGTTCGTCCTCTACGGATAGCGTGCCTCCTATTTTTCCACTTTCCTGATCCAGGAAAATTCGGATGTATAGCTACCTTAAAGTTTTCATGACGGACTCCTGCTTCTTTGGGTATCTCTTTGGATGATGTAATCACTATGTCACACCTCAAACTGGATCAGATATGCTTGCGAAAGTTACTATTCCTCCGTCGACTGAACTAAGCATCCCGTGGGCGTGGACTTAACTACGTGTTGGATTTCTCTTATTACCCGACCTTCCAATATGCCATTATATGGTGAACATTGAACTTACATCATAAATTCAACCACAGCTCTTGTGCAATGATCTTGCATCTCCAATTGTTACCAGAATGCCTAAGTTGTCCTGACACGCTCCATATAGTTTCTCTATTAAACGTTAACAACTTTTTCCATACCCATCTGGCTCTTGATTCCGGTCGGCACTGGTGGAAGCATGCTCGTGAGAGAACTTCTGTAGAGGACCCCGTCTATGTACAGCGTGGATCATGTGTCCATCAATTTCCGCTCTAGACGAGTGAACCTCTCCTCCCATTCGCTACTAAGCGTAGTGGTAGGGAATGAGAATTCGCTGACACGAGATGGCGAACTTGGGTTAATTTTTGATTTTTTTATTCTCTGCCTGGTTGTTATCATATAAATTGCTAGGGACTTATCTTTGGTCGGGGCTTCTTTCTTTCCATTCATCGTCTAATCTCGACTTTGCTTAATTTCTTTTATCAAGTGCGAGAGCTTTCCCTGCTCCAACATCAATTCTTCAATCTGCTTCTTTAACTACATGATGCACATCGTCCGGCTATGGCCCTTTATCATTGTGAAAACCACAAAAAAAACATGTTATGAGCTTCCATTTTTTTTCTACCGGGGTTACCATGGGCGGTAGTGGTTTGAATTTTCTTGCTTCGGCCGCGAGGATTTCTTTGGGCGTTCTGGTAAGGAGAGTAAACCTACTAGACCCCCGTCCTTCCCTTGGTTGACCCCGGAAGTCAAATTTTCGCTCGGAAGCGTGACGCTTGGGCTGGTCTTGTGATTTCCACGGTAAGTGACCTTTTTTTAGAGGCGGCATCGGCTTCTCCACGTATGAAAGCAGTAGTGACTGTCATCATCTCTTCCATTGTCTTTGGGACTTGTTCATTGAGACGCTTTGTTAGTTCGTGGTTATTAACCCCATGCATGAACCCGGAGATCCGCATGCATGCAGGGGCTCCATTCATGTGCTCGGTTTCAACTTTGAACCGCTCCATGAAGTCCTCAATGGTTTCTCCGTCTCTCTGCTTGATGTTATTAATTTCTACTGGATCTTTCACATACTTCTTCTGCTGCATGAAGTCTAGGAAGGCCGCTTTGAGACCCTTGTACCCATCTATGCTTTCTGGGGGTAGTTCGTCAAACCAGACTCTCGCGGCCCCTATTAGGGTAGAGTTAAACATGTGACACCATGTGGGCATTGCCCAACGTTCCACCTGTGCCGCGGCTTGAAAGATTTTCAAGTGGTCTTCCAGATCACCAGTTCCGTCATAAGTTTTTACATTGTTGGGCATGCACGTCTTCCGCGAACTTTTAAAGTTGCGGATTCTTTAGAGGAATGGTTGGCTCCCTAATGTACCTTACAGCCAGTAGACCCGACCTTGTATTCGCTGTTTGCATGTGTGCTAGATATCAGGCTAAGCCTACCAAAAAGCACTTTGAAGCTATCAAACGTGTCTTTTGGTACTTGAAAGAACCATTACCATGGTCGTTGGTAAATCCGAAAGACAACGCCAATGTCTCTACCAGCTTATTCAGATGGCCGGATCATGCGGGAATGACAAGATCAAGAGATGTACTTCGGGAAGTGCTCAGTATTCATAGAGATAGATTGGTTAGCTGGTCATCAAAGAAGCAACGAAGCAACCTGGCAATATCAACTACAAGGCTGAATACATCCCATGTCTGATTTGTGCTCAAATCCTTTGGATGCGATCCCAGCTCAAAGACTACGGATTTGACTTCAATAAAATTCCTCTGTACTGTGACAACAAAAGTGCTATTGCTCTGTGCTGTAACAACGTCCAGCACTCTCGCTCTAAACACATTGACATACGGCACCACTTCATCCGAGAGCAAGTGGAAAATAGAGTGGTTGAACTCTACTTCGTGGAAACGAATTATCAACTTGCAGATATTCTCACCAAAGCCTTACCCAGAGAACGGTTCGAATTTCTTCTTCCACGCCTAGGCATGAAGAGTTTGACCCCTGAAACTCTCAAACGTCTTCAAGAAGGAGAGGATGAGTAAACCAAATGCCTTTGTGTATCCTTTGTACATAGTTAAAAAAAATGGGGACTTAGGATATATTTTAAGTCATTTGGAATTACTAAAAGGCTTGCAATTTCTTCAAATTGCAACCCGGTTTAATGTCTGAGCATGGATTACTTTATATCCATGCTTTATGGGAGTAGAGTAATACAATGGTGATGGGGGAGCTGTTCGCCTGATCTTTTCATCTCAATCAACGACTACAGCTCTTTCAATAGAAACCTGGTCGTTGTTTGAGGGGGAGAGTGAATGTGAGAAAATCTAAGGGGTTATAAAAGACTGTTGGTTGCTATAAAAGTGTAATTATAAGAAGGTTGTAGTATTCTAAGGGGTTAACAAATGAGTTACCTCCGTCTGGTGACACGGTGATTGATTTTGTTAATGAGCTGGGATATCCTGAACCTGTAGAAATTGTCTCCAGTATACGGACGAATTATGTGTATCAACCTTGGAGGCAATTCTATGCTTGCTCAATCCATGCTTAACAGGAAAGACTTCTGGCATGACAAACCACCAACACCCAGTTCTGGCAAATGCTGTGTGAATCCGTCACTCAAACTAATGTTTGCTCAGGCTGAAGCGATTATGGGAAGAGTTTACTCAAGGGATCCATACATTTATTCTGCACAAGCATAGCCATCAAAGCCAGTCTGAAGAACCCAAAGAAGAAAGTAACTCCTCTCCTCATCCCTTATGGACGGTTTTCCAAAGTAATAATCTATTACTTGGCAAGGAATAACAACATCCATCGACGTCCTGATTCTGCTGTTCATCACACTGGAGATGATTATGTCTTAGGAAATCTCAAGTTTGTCCCAAAAGGGGGAGTCAGTTGAAGTGTTTGGAATGGCAATTCCCGATCCCCAGATAACAGAAGCATTCGACAATCCTCTTTATTTATCCTACGTATGGGAAAAATGGATGCTGAGAATACAAAGAAACCCTCAAGGAAGTGCAAAGAGTGCAACCTGCACAACAACGTCTACACCCAAAAAGCCAAACAACCACCAACACCGATTCAAACCAAACCAAGCCCGGCTCCTCCTCCGACAAAAAACCTTCCAAGCGTAACTTCCCAACAGAAAGTTAGAAAGGAAAGCCTCTTTCCAACTTGTTGGACGAAGAAGATGACGCTCAACAAGAATCTAATCCACAAGAGAGAAGATGATGATCCTGAACTAGCGCAGGCTAATAAGCTGATTTGGAAACCCCTCAAGAAAAGAGAGAAGAAAGGTGCTCGATGGCGATCCTGGAACTAGGCTATCAAGCTTAGCTTGATCCGGCCTTTCCTGCCACAAAGTCTGGCACCTGTTAGAGGAGTAACAATCAGGGACCCACGTTCAGAAACAACTCCCAAATGCAATGAAGTATAGGGAAAGGGAAAGGCCGTTGTATGCTGAAGAACAAGTAGCCCCATTCACTGACGATCTTCAAAGAAGAAAAGAAACTACTGATCAGTTTTATCCTTGCTAGGCGTGATCAGAACACCTCCTGATTCGAAAAAACTGGTCCCTCTTCCAACTGAAGATCACACAACAAGAAAGTTATCCAAGAATCCATCAACATCTGATCAGAAAGAACAGATAAGGGATACAGAATCTGGTGCATCCTAAAGGTGACAAAGTTCAAGGGTGAAATAAGACTCGTCGACCGTAACTCAGGAGAAAGTATTATTGTATCAGACCCTGAAAAGCTCATGAGGCTCATGCTGGACCCAGACCCTGAGCCTAGCAAGAAGAAACCAGACGATTAGACTCTGGAAAATTATATGCGTCTCTTGCAGGACCAAACCCGTGAGCACGATGGATGAAGAATTCCAACCCACAACCTACCCAAATTCATGAAGAACCTGAAGCTCATTAAACAGGCGAACGTGTCATCGATGATTAAACCACAAGTCATTCTGGTTCTATGTCATCCCTGAAAAAAATCTTCGATGACTCTTTTGACACTTTGGGGATCAATTTTCTTCAGACAAAACCAACCGAAGGATGATCCGAGAAATCCTAAAAGTTAGAGAGTTAGTCTGATTCCACATACCTGATTCCAATTCCTCAGACAGTGACTTTCAACTCCTCCAGTGATTCCTCCCTTAACAGAGGTCACAATTCTTACAAAGCCTGTCATTACTGTTCACTCCTCCAGCCAATCAACGCGAAGCTACAACAGTCACCACATCTCACCCATGAAATCACATTCCATTCATCACCCGTCAGTAGAGTGGAAGAATTGGAGCAATAGAATGTCTGAAGGAAGAAGACCGATCAACACCTGTTGATGTTTTGGCTTTTCAATAAGATCCCAAAGTTCCTAACGGAGCTGTTGATAAATTAACTAGGAACTAAACTTGATGATGCCTCTCCTTAAGGGTCTTGAACACCACTGCAGGATTTAAACGAGAAAATACTCTGTGTTGCCTGGCCCAGAGTCTGTCAAGAATTAAGAATCAAAAAGAGTTCGAATGAGATTCTCAATTGCCAAAAAGGACAAGATGAGGAGACAAACGGGAGATTTAACTATACCATCAGTCAACAGATAACTTATCTAGAAGAATTTAATCTAAAAAGTGCTCTCTTCTGTCACATGAATAAGAAGAAGTCTGCCAACAAAAACACGACCAACTACCGTCTATACCATGCTCTCATGGAAGCTTTGATAGCGGATGAAGATGCCATGGATAAGGAAGTTGCAGACAAGGTGAAAGACCACAAGAGAAAGCATGATAGTGATGATGATGAAGACGATGATGATGATGAAGGCCCTTCAGCTGGATCCAAACCAGGGGTATGGTCCTACAAAGAAAATAGATCTGATCTGCCAGCTTCTTCTTCTCTCTATGGGTCAGCTAAACCTCCTCCAAAGATGATGACCCAAAGTTCCGAAAGAAAGCTAGGGAGTCCAGATGCTCTTGCTTCCAACAACATCCAGCCTCTCACCTCAACAGGATGCATGAACCCTGACCAAAGATGCTGGTAGCTAAGACTTTCTTCAATGCACAGATCTGATCCCGAATCTGAACACTCTGAACAATCTTCAGATGACATTTCAAAGCAGGATGAAGGGAATGACTCAGATATGGAGGACACTGACAACGCTCACATTCCCAAGGTGTCGACCACTACGTGGTTTAAGCCGATTCCAGAAAGCGAGAGACCTGCTACACCTGAACCAGAATGGTCCATTCCACCAAATGATTTCCCGGAACCAGAACAAAACTGGGCAAATGCATACGCCTCTACGTTTAAAGTTCCGGAGGAAAACAAGCTTCAAAGGAAGACGTATGATATTGGGTCGTTCATCAAATGGTTCTGCAGACGAACAGGAAAGAAGAAGCTCTGCAAAGCTGATTTAGAAGGACCAGCTTTCAACCTCGTTAAAGCCTTTCACAAGAACAGTGTCTTTCTTCAATATCAGATGGATGAATGCCATAAGCTGCTGACAAATAAGGTTGATTTGTACAATCCTGAGGGTCATCAAATTCAACGGAATGTAGATGAACCACTGCCCTTAGGAGGACCACCAGGTCAGGTAACTATTCAACCACAATTCTTCTTCAACAAGGATCTGGATTATCTTCTAACAGGTGACAAGGAGCGAAGAATTGCCTTATCCATATCCAAGCTAAAAGCCGCTCGTTACCTATACTTTGGCCTTGAAGAATTAGTTCCAACTTTGTGGGTTGAGAGTGAACGCGAATATGACATCAGTGCGGTCTATGGCATCACTCACTGGTGGTTTAGGAGGAAGGAATTCTATATCAACAAACACAGTGAGTCTTCGGATCGTGAAGCAGTCAGATCGCAGATGCGAATTCTAAGTGTGATCAGTGTCAAAGTGTTTGAAAAATATGGATACAACTATCTAAGAGAGATAATTCTTCGCCGAGCTGATTACCAAGAATACAAGATCTCGGAAAAGGATTTCAAAAATCTTCATCCAAATGATTTTGAAGATCTGTTCCTTCTCAATATTCAAGAAAAGCTCAACCATCTGCCCAGGACAGACAAGATCAGTCTTCACTACCAGCAGTCATACATGTGGATAAGAAAACCTGGTGAATCAGAAATCGTGTAGGAGAACTTTCACTCGGGAATGAAAGATACCAAACAAAGATCAACCTTGAACGTCCTAATTGGGATGCAGCCGACTATTACTTCAAAGAAGACTATACGATCGTCCCTAAGCCAAGAGCAGTTGTCTACAGAGACAGAAATAATCGGGAAATAGGGAGAATTCTGGGGAAGGGGGGAGGCGTGTTGTTGAGGTTGATTTAGGGGGGGCGGTTGTCACGTAGTTGTAGGTGGGGATGGGGGGGGGGGGGGGGGGGGGGGGGGGGTGGGTGACTTTGACGAATGGGGGGGGGGGAGGGGTATGGCCTTGGGGGGGAAAAAACTGGGAGCCAAGGATTAAAAAGGGGGGAGGCGTGGGGGGGTGGCAGCTTCGAAGTATAATAAGGGCATGGAGACTAGGAAGTGTCAGAGGATACAAAGAAAACCAAAACTTCATCACATCAATCGAGAAAGACTAAACTACAGATTCAGAAGGATCTATGAATCTAAAAGCTTTGTTGGAGGAGAAATAAGAGATATTGACTACATGATGATCCACAGAACAACGTGACGGACATCGCATTACAATCAAATGGTCAATCTCTATCTCTTATTGAGAATAAATAAACCTTGTACAATTAGTAGCTAGTTAATCTCTTGATGATTAAGTATAGGAGTAATTGATATCCCTCAACGATTGAGGGGGAGCAGTTATATGTTTCATACACGTCGTGTGAGTCAAGGACACATTTTTCTCCTAAATTTTATAACATATTTAAATCAATTGATAGCCGAAAATGTCAAAGGGTTTAAAAATTTTTGATAAGGTAGAAAAAAAGTGATTAAAAGTATGTGTATAATAAAGAACAGTGATTATGAGGAACTCCATATACTACTCCTCCCAAAACGTTCTAACAATTTTCGGTTACCGAAAGCACATTTTGATGGAGCCGTTTGTGATAATTGTCAAAATCAATCGAGGTACTAAACGGCTTTGATATTTATATGCGTAGTACCTTTATTGATTTCCAATCGTTTTAAGAAAAGGAAAACTGTACCCAAGACCGACCATTGCAATTTACTTACTTGGAGTTATAAGGTTTTGGTAAGGTTAGGTACTATTTCATGCCCAATGATCCAACCATAACCGGGATCAGGGATCTACCACGGAGGAACAATCCACTAGTTAGTGTAAAGCCTAGGTAAGACATGAAAAAAAAGGAGTAAAGTGAGAAAAGGTAATAGTGCCGACTGAGATGGAGCTATACTGGAATTTAACCCAACAAGGTTCAGTCATGAAGTCTCGGTAAGCACTGAAGGGGTTGAAGAAATTAGAAAAGAATCGTAAAGAAAAAAGGGTGTAAAGAAAGAACCCTCCACTCACTATAGGCAGAAACCGGTCAAATCATATGCTGGCCCAGAATTACTAAGATGAATGCGACAGAGATTCGTCATCATGGGACCCAGTGATGCAAAGCAACAACCCTCCTACCCCACGAATCTTTTTGAAAATATTTTATGTTTCATTTCCACGGAGACAAAACACATTAACCTATTGACTTCACACTCCGAGTAAGTTGGATATTGAACAGGTCAGTCTGCTCCAGCCGTCCGATTACTAAAACCAAAACAGCACTAGTTGATTCCTAGAGCCAAGAGATCGTCAATTAATCTCGTTAGGACAAACATATCCAATTCTCTTGTCTTTCAGACACTGTGGAAACAATCAATCCTAAGAGTCCTACGCCATTATCTTGTGATATGCCAGAGACATCCGAGTGAAACGAATAGTTTTTTCACAAGGATGATGGAAAATCCAGCTAGAGCCAACATCAAACAATCTCTAGGTAAGGTGACTTGTGCGATCTACCATAATCAATCTTGGTGATCACTGGAAAGAAACAATGGTCGCGATTCTGCGTGAATAAAACTTGTTCCAGTATAAGAAATATTTGACGTTATTTATCATTTGACAAACAATCAAAACTCTCGAAGTGTAACAAAATTCATTAATAAGAAACACTTAGACTAGTCTTTGCAAATCAATTTTCTCTTTATTACTAACTTTTCATTACAAGGATGATTTTAAAGAAAGATAGAGATGGAGCATTGAAATCTTCCCGTTCCTGAATGTCAAGTAAATAATTACCGAATCCAAGGACCAACACCTTACACAGTGTTTATGATGTTATGAAAGACCACATAAAGGTGTCAAAGCTTCCGCAAACACTGAATCATGTATTCATTCACTAGTGCACAAAGCAATCCATTACAAGATTGATGTAAGATCATGTTTGGGCAATGATCTCAAGAAAGCTCAAGATCACTGTCAAAGACAAACGTAAGATGAATCAAAAGATTTCTATCACAAATGTACAAGAGATCAAATGCCTACGAGCTAGAAGAAAAAGAAATGCAGAGTGGTGTGTCACACACACGGTGTTGGTTCTGCTCACCATGCTAGGTCTGATGGTGTTGCTGTATCAGTTCCGACCGCTGCTCCTCAGGGTCTTGCCATTTTGCTCACGGATGCCGCCACACAGACAGAGGGGTCTGAAGGCGAGGTTTCTCTGAGGTTGATTAGGTCCAAGTCTTTACCTCCTATGTTTAATTCGGAGTGGCCATAGTACCGCCTGTGGTACTCAGACAATTTTTGGCTTGTAATATATATATATACGGATGTCTGTGAATAACAATGCACGTTAACAATTTTTGTAATGTACTATCTAATTTTTACAATTAGCACTTGTAGTGTCTGACATGCTCCGTGGGAGTCTTTTCTTATGCGCCTAACGTCTTAGGTGCACGCAGCATAAGGATACAGAATCAGTGGTCGCTGGGGTTGCAACCCTCTTACACGGCAAGCAATTATTAGGGTGCTTATCCTTTAAAATATCCAAAGACATTCATTAAGTTGATTATTCATTATACGGAACAACAAGTAATTGATATTAAAGAAAGATTTGTTTGGAAAATTTTCATATAAAGAAGGCGCAGGGTTAGCTAGACCCGCGAAATTTATTAATAACTTGCGAGCAAAATGTGCAATACATGGATTTTATTAAAGGCCCTAAACAAGAAATCAAATTAAAAAAAAGAAAATAGACTTATCCATGTCGTAGCTTAAAGGTAACATTTCTTAAGATTGGCAATGTTCCATGTCTGTGGAAGGACCGCGCCATCCATGGATCTCAATTTGTATGCTCCATCTCCAAGTGCTTCCGTGACCTCATAAGGTCCTTCCCATTTTGGGCCAAGTTTCCCTCCGACCACAACGTGACTTGCATCATTGCTACGGTAGACAAAGTCTCCAGGTCTAAAAGTAACGCCGCGGACCCTTGCATTATAATATTTTGTCATTTTTCTTT
Source organism: Tanacetum coccineum (assembly GCA_026074375.1). Lineage (NCBI taxonomy): Eukaryota > Viridiplantae > Streptophyta > Magnoliopsida > Asterales > Asteraceae > Tanacetum > Tanacetum coccineum. The sequence goes on from BQNB010111071.1 coordinate 21,845, forward strand.
TAGCCTTGGCATCACAGATTGCTGCGCATTCCCGCTTCTCTTCCAGTAAATCCAAATTTAGCCGTAGCTCTACGGCGTCTACTGCCACAGTGCGGTATGTAGGCATCCTGATTTCCGCGGGTATAACGGCTTCCGTTCCGTAGGTCAAAGAGAAAGGAGTGTCTTCATGGCTTGACTTAATCATTGTTCGATGGGCCTAAAGAACATGGGGAAGTTCCTCTACCCAATTCTTGTTTCCTTCGCCTAGGCGTACCTTGATTCCCTCACCCAAGCTTCGGTTTGCCCTTTCTACGAGTCCATTGGACTGCGGGTGCTTCACTAAGGCGAAAAGCTGTGTGATATTTAATTTGTCACACCAATCCTTGAATGGTTTGTCGCTGAACTGTTTACCGTTATCTGAGATTATTTCTCCTGGGAGACCGAAGCGGCATACAATATTGTCCCATACAAATTTTTTCACCTGATTTCCCGTGATTGTCGCCATGGCTTTCGCTTTTATGTACTTTGTGAAAACTTGATCTTTCCTAGTCCTTCCGGGAAGGGGCCAGCTATGTCAATTCCCCACTTGTAAAACGGCCATGG
>BQNB010111072.1:2631-19956 GCA_026074375.1 Tanacetum coccineum
TACCTAGGTGGTTTTACACATCACACACTTATTGTTGATATTACATGTTTTTGCATACTGCATATTGATAACATACTTCTCCTCTCAATTCAATACCACAAACTCAATATGCTTATCCTGTAAATGTTAGTTAAAAACCAAAAAGACACACTCCAAAGCCTTTTCTTGTTTAGCAGTATTAATTATGACTAACAGTTTTAACTAATAGTCTTAAGTATAACTAGCAGTATTAATTATACTTAGCAGTATTAACATTTACCTTAACAGTTTTAACTCTGTTTTCAATAATTATACAACAACATGCCTCTATTTAGCACAAGCACACTAGAAAGACTAGATAGACATGTGAAATTCATGAGGATCCATATTTATGCATGACCCATGAATAAAAATTAAGAACTGTTAAGTCTCAGAGATTAAGTAATCCAATGCTAGCAATTAGAAAGTTAAACCTGCTAGCATCAAAAGCTTTTGTGAGAAGGTCTGAAACATTTTAGTCTGTGTGAATCTTGATCACTTGTATCAACTTCTTCTCATAAGAATCTCTGATGAAATGGTGCATTATCTCTATGTGCTTGGTTTTAAAGTGAAACACTTTCATTATCAATGTAGATTTTTGTATTCATAAAATTGAATCAAAAGTCAAGCATATGATTTTGGATCCATAACACCTGTCCACAGCAGTAACATATTATGCTTTAGTTGTTGAGTTGGCTACTATAGTCTGCTTCTTACATTGCCATGAAATCAATCTCTTGCCAAGAAATTGACAACATCTTGTTGTGGATTTCATGTCAAGACTAGCTCCAGCATAGTCACTATCAGAAAAAGCTTCCAAGTTAAATGGTGAATCTCTAAGATACCAAAGGCCCAATTTAGGTTGGCCTTTTAAGTATCTAAAGATCCTCTTCACAACATTAAAGTGTGAAGTCTTGGGAGTAACTTGGAACCTTGCACAAGCACAAACAACAAACATTATGTCTAGTCTAGAAGCTATTTGGTACATCAATGATCCAATCATTGATCTATATAAGTGAACACCCACATCCTCAGCTTCTTCATCTTTTATCAATGCCTTGTTTGTCTCTATTGGAGTGTTTGCTGTCTTTACTGAGGCAAAATCAAACTTTTTCAAAATCTCAGCTGCATATTTATCTTGGCTAATAAAGATCCCATCACTCTTCTGTTTAACTTGAAGTCCCAAAAAGAAAGAGAGTTCTCCCATAGAACTCATTTGGAACTTATCATGCATCAATGTTTCAAATTCAGTACTCATTTCTTTCTTTGTTGATCCAAAGATGATATCATCAACATAAACCTGAACTAGCAGGATATCATCTTTATGTTTTCTAATGAACAAAGTTTTGTCAATTTGTGCCCTGTGAAATCCATTGTCTAGCAAGTAAGTTGACAATGTCTCATACCATGCTCTTGGGTCCTGATGTAGTCCATAGAGTTCCTTTTCTAATTTGTAAACTTTGTTTGGAAAGTGTGGGTCTTCAAATCCAGGAGGTTGACAGACATATACCTCCTCTTCTATCTTTTCATATAAGAAAGCATTTTTTACATCTATTTGGAAGACTACAAAAACTTTAAAGAAGCATATGCTAGAAATAATCTTATGGCTTCTATCCTTGCAACAGGTGCAAAGAATTCATCATAATATATACCTTCCTCTTGAGTATGACCCTGAGCAACCAGTCTAGCTTTCTTCTTTACCACTATGCCTCTTTCATCCTTCTTGTTTCTAAAAACCCATTTAGTACCAATTGCCCACTTGTCTCTTGGTAAGTCAACTAAGGTCCAAACATTTAGCAGTTTAAAATGTAGAAGCTCACTCTGCATTGCTTCCACCTAACTTGGATCTTCCATGGCTTGGAGCACCTTTTGGGTTCCTTCTGAGATAAGAAACATGCAAACAAACAATTTTGAAAATCCTTGTGATTTGTTCTTCTAAGCTGGTGAACTGAGGAGATCAAACCATGTTCTTTAGTTGTCTTGGACATGTGTCTTATTTATACATGAGTTTTTAAGCTTCTAATCACTTGATCTTCAGGATGATCTTTGTGAAATTTAGTGAAAGAAGTATCAGGGATAGTATAAGATGAATTTACATTGTTTATATCAACTTCTTCTTCCACATCTTCATCATCATAAGCATTTCCAAAGATTCTAGTATTATCCATTGAAGATATATTTGGGACAGGTGGAAGGGAAAAGCATTTTTGAAAGGAGAGAATCGTTCAAAAAGATGTTCTTCAAATGCATTGGCATTATCAACAGAAGGTCTAATAGTATTAACTGGTGGTGATGGAACAGTAGTATCAACTGTTGGTCTAGTAGTACTAATAGGTGTACTAACAGTATTAATACCATTAGTATTGTTAGTGTTTTCAGTCTGCATTTCCCTTTGATTTAGCCTTTCTAACTTACTTCTTGTTGCTTCATCATCCTTCACACTTATGTCTGATGCTTCATTTTCATCTACTTCTATAGGCTTGATTCTAGTATTCCTTTCTCTATCTTTAGGACCTTGAGAGATTAATGGATCAGTTGTGCAAATAGGTATATTCTTGTTGAGGTTCTTTTTCCTTTTGAGCTTGACCTGTAATAGTGTTATCTTTGGTTCCTGCAATACCATTAGTTTTGTTCCTACAAATAACTGGCACAAAAGTTCATAGATAGGGACAAAGAAAATCAACATTCAAAAAAACTTAAGTTTGGTCCATTTCCTTTCACATTAGATAAATTTTCAAGAAATCTATGGTTTAAAGGTCCACTTCAATAATCCTAGTCACTCTGGTTTAAAAACATCATTTTTTTTTTTTTTTTTTTTTTTTTTTTTTTTTTTTTTTATTTAAAAACTTTTACTAAACACAGAATACCCAACAATGACCCCTCATCAGCTTTACCTTCAAACTTGCCTAGATGATCCATGGTATTTAAGATGGCAACAGGACACCCAAAAGGTTTCATGAAATCTATCAGTAGAGGTCTTCCACGAATAAGCTCATAAGGTGTCCTGTTATGAGGCTTAATGACTAAGACCATATTTAGCACATAGCAAGCAGTATTAATTGCCTCTGCTCAAAAGGTGGTTGGCAACTTAGAGTCTACTAACATTATTCTTGCATCCTTTATCAGTGTTCTATTCTTCCTCTCAGCAACCCCATTCTGTTGATGAGTCTTAGCCACACTGAATTCCCTCTTAATCCCCTTTATTTCACAAAACTGGTTCATTATTTTATTCTTAAACTCAGTTCTATTGTCACTCCCGATAACTTTTACTTTATGATCTAGTTGATTTTCTATTTATGTTATGAAGTTCTTTAGAATCTCACTAGTCTCATCTTTAGTGGCCAAAAAGAATACCTAAGAAAATCTATTAAAGTCATTAGTGACTACTAGGCAATAAGACTTCTTCATTAAACTATTAATATTTATAGGACCAAACAAGTCCATATGAAGCATATGTAAGGGTTTGTTGATTGAATTCACAAGCTTGGTCATATAGGAGGCTTTGTGTTGCTTTCCTTTCTGACAAGCAACACAAGAATGATCATTTTCAAAAATCTTTGAAGGGAAACCTTAAAGGTTTACCTTCACAAGTCTATTCATTGTTTTTAAATTAATGTGTCCACGCCTCCTATGCCATGTATTAGATTCATTAATTATGGCTTTAGCAATGAGACAAGTTAAATCTCTAGTGGGAACAACACTCTTTAGGTCAACACTGTATATGTTGTCTTTTCTTGGAACTTTCAACAATACTTGACTTTCATCAAGTAGCTTAAAGTTTAGAATGAATAGGACCAAGACACTTCCCAAAGGGTTGGGGGTCTTTGTAAAAAGAACATTGTTCTTTTTGTCACATATTTGTGACACACTGAACAAATTATACTTAAACTCCTTACAGAAGTATAAATCCTTAAAATCTAGTGTTCCTATTTTGATTTTACGTTTACCAGATATTCTGCCTTTACCATCACCAAAGGAAACTAAACCACCATCATAATCTTCATATTCATCAAGATAACACTTGTTTCTTGTCATGTGCCTGGAACAACCACTGTCAATACCTGTTTTTTCCTTATACTCCTTTTGTTGTGGGTTGTCCTACACATAAAATAAGAGATTTAGACCTTTTTAGGGATCCAAGCCATTATAGACTTGGATCTGCCTCGTGCATCAATGTAAGAAAATTTCTTAAATGTAGTTGATGCACTGCTGTTTTTGGCTTTCCAAACCCAGCATGCTAAGGCCTTAACAGCATTAGCCCCTTTACCCTTATTTCTTACTACTGCTCTATCCCTAGCAGTAGTATGTTTTACACTAACAGTATTAACATTTGTTTTGGTAATACTATTCTTGTTTGCAAAATATCTGTTAAAAGGCCTTGAACTTTGTGAATATCCTCTTTTGAAAGTATTATTTAAAGGTCTAGGATGATTCATAGTTTGTTTTGAGGCAGCAGTATTAACTGGTCTAGCAGTATTAACTGCTTTTGTGTTAGCAGTATTAACTGGTCTAACAGTATTAACTGCTGCACTAGCAGTACTAAGTTTCCCTGACCTAGTTAAGACTGCTTGTGGAACAAAGCTTCTTTTGGGGTGAGGGTGAGACATTTTATTAGAAAAGTTTTTGTGATTCACCCTTCTTGAGTTGTTCCATGCAGGCCTTGCAACCTTTTTATCACAAACATAATGTAGATGCTCAAAACTGCCACAAGTATAACAAGCTTTATTTGTCATTTTAAAATCATTTCCTAGTCTTTGGGACATAAGATTGTTCCAATTTCTTTGGTTCCCTCTAGGATTTTGTTTAGCAGCATCTGTTTCCCTAACAGTCTTAACAGATTTTGTCTTTTCAATGCTAGGTACAATAGTATAATCTATCTCACTTTCATCATCAGAGTTCCAATCCTCAATGATTGGTGCACTAGTGTTGTCCATCCTAACAGCATTAGATTCAACTGTATTTGAAATATCCCTATCTGCAACTGTCTTAACATTGCTAGGTGTAACAACAGTAGTAACATCCAAATTTTCACTCTCTACAATTTCATCTATAAAAGTTAGATCAGGTTTGCGAGGTATGAAATTTCCTGTTAGAGGTGGGGGAACTGCATGATATGCCTTATCTGATCCAGACTTATCAGTTAAATTCACAAAACCTTCTACTGCAGGAGAAGCTGCAGTAGCTGCATTATATCCTAGTCCCTTTTTAAACTTGTCAATTACTTGACATTCTAGTATTTCATTTAAAGACTTGGATGAATTTTGAAACTTTTCTAATGTTTGTTTTAACTGATCTCTTTCTGCTTCAGCTTTTTCCAAATTCAATTTATATACATCTAAGGCATTATCTCTTAGTCTAACCTCAAGTTTTAAGACATTTATGCTATCTTCTAACACAGTCTCATTTTTCTTATAGTGAACTAGTCTAGCTTCTACTGATTCTAAACCTGCTTTATAAGAAACTAAGTTAAATTGAGACTTTTTGTAATCAGAAGACAAATTATCATATTGTTCTTTAAGAGAAGCATAAGCTTTTACACATGTTTTAGAACAAGAATCTACCTCAGATTCTGAACTAGAGGAGCTTCCAGAGGATGTAAATGCCATCAATGCATGATTTGTTGGTTGTTCTTCTTCAGCTTGGTAGCTCCAATCATATCCTCCAATTCCATCTTAAGCTATCAAGGCATTCTGAGTAGGAGTATCCACAGCAATAGTTCTTGTATTATTTTCTCTTCCTTTGAACTCCTGATTTCTTGGAAACCTACATTCTCTGGTAAAGTGCCCATGTTTATAACAATTGAAGCATTCCACTTTTAACTTGTCAAAACCAACTCTTTGACCATTTATGTTCAGCTTCTTCCTAGTTCTTTTGATAAATCTTCTTGCTCTGATTGTCAGCATGGCCATCTCCCATTGAAGATCCATTTCTTTCAAATCATCAGGATGAGGTTGTTCTAGATCTTCTTGAGAAAGTTTAGAATAGTTGGGTTGACTTACAAGGAAGGCACAGATCATAGCATCACAAAGATTATCCAGACATACAGTGTTACTACCATTATGATGAGTATGAGTAGTACTAATTTCATAAGAAGAATCATCTGCCTTGTGAGTGTTGTTTGTGTTATTAGTGCTGTTAAAGACAAAGGCCACATTCTGTATATTTTGACTTGTGTTTAATAAACCTGTTAATTTAGGTTCATATATCTTTAGATTATTATACAAGTCATCTAAGCTGATGGTTTCAATCTCTGCCTTGTTTCTCCAAATTAGAGCATGATACTTCCATTCAGATGGAAGACTTCTCAGCAACTTTAATTTCATATCTTCTTGATTGATCACTTCTTCTTGGATCTCTAACTGTCCAAAGAGTTTTTGTAACCCATCAAAGGTTTGATCTAATGATTCAGAACTTAATGCAGCAAAGTTCTTATATTGTTGTTTGAGAAGTGTCCTCTGAACCTTTTTGGATTCCTTGTTCCCTCCATATATTTTCTCTATAGCTTCCATTAGCAACTTTACATCTTGATATGTGTAGAACTTCAGTTGGTCTTTGTTTGGAAGTGCCATCAACAGGGTTGCTCTTGCTTTCATTTCATTCCTTCTCTCCTGTTTTTCTTTAACAGAGGTTGGTTCATATTCCTGCTCAACTGTTCCAACCATCCTTTTAAGCACTTTGTTTCCATTCTTGATTACTTCCCATAGAGAGTAGTCAGTCATCAGGAAGTATTGTTCTATCCTCATAAGCCAGAGGTCATAGTCTCCGGGGTTGAGAAGAGGCAGTCTTGCAGTCAGATTATTATTTGTGGTGGTTCCTACCTCCATCTTGTCACAAAAAAAAGATCTTGAAGAAGAGGTTGATTATTCTTATTCAAAGCTTCACAACACGCTCTGATACCACTTGTTGGTCCTAAAACCAATCTTGTCCTCCTTAGCTTGATGTAAGGTTAGCAACTTTGGATAAATCCAAAACTACTATGACAGAAACTTTGATTATTGAATATCAAATACTATGCGGAATCTAGTATTGATACTAAGAAGAATAATAACAATTGAATAGCAAACAATGAAACAGTAACAAAACTTTCAGCCTCAATTATATTAACAAACACTTTGAATTAGTGTTAGGGTTTACAAAACCCTGAAGATCTAAGAATTCTATGGAAAACTGCTATGAGAACTGATATAATTTTCTATACCCTAGGACCTCCTTTTATACACTAAGGAGTCCTACACGGTTTATAATACCTTCCTAACATATCATAATCATTTATATAATTACAGACAATCATATCTTTTACAAATATAACTTTAATACTTATCTTCATAGGTACTCTTGTTTTCCACACACGCTTTATCTTTTTACTCTATCTTTATCCTCCTGACAGTAGTAAGTCTTCAAGCAGTTGTAAGTCAGCAACAGTTGTATCTTTATAACCAGCAGCACTAACAGAACATAAGCAGTAGTAAGTACCAGCAGTACTAATCTTTATGCTAACAGTTGTAACTTTACTCTAGCAGTACTAAGTTATACTAACAGTACTAAGTTATACTAACAGTAGTAACTAGCAGTGGTAACTTTATACTACCAGTACTAACTACTTACTATAATTTCCATTATGTACATGTGCTATAGAAACCTTAAGTCTCCTTGAAGTCTTTCAAGTCTCAACAGGATCTTACTCATAAACTGAGAGTAAACAAAGGGTTACACAGGATTTAACTGACCAGTGTAGTTAGTTAATTTTACAACATTTAGGCTTTTTGGTGTATTCCTAGAAATTTACCAGTTAAAAATGTTTCTCCATCTAAATTCATAGTACTCATTGATGACGTACCCTCCTCTCCGGTTCGAAGGTCTCCCCTTCGAAGCCCGAATGGGATCTTCTCCCAATTACAACCAATAACCTTCGAATAGTTTCGAATGGTGTAAAACCACCTTTGGGATGGTTACCAGTATGAGAATCCGCCACGCGAAGCCCTACACCTTCGCGGTGGGCCTTCGACGAAACTAGAGTAAATGTCAAACCCACGTTCTCCATCTCTATCAAGGTCTTCCCGCCAAAATAGAGATCGTGTTACATAACCCCAAGAATCTCCCCTTAAATCGCGAGACACCCCCACGATCACCGGTCTATGTGCTAAGCCTTGTACCATCTTATTTCTACACCTATAAATAGATGGTATAGGCTCTAGGTATGAGGATAACTTTTACACACACTTACTTACGTTATCATACTTTACCAAATACAAAGCACATACTTACTCTCACGCCAGAGGTGATTCGCAGGGACACCCCCTGCGCTTCACTTAATGTAGTGTTTTCATTTGTTTTGACACATGTTATTCAAGACTTGGATACTCAGCAATCACCCAAAGCATCCTTCGATCTCATTGAAGCCTGATCGTGCCCATATTTGCACAATCAGAGACCATCGCAACAGTCTTCATACTACCTTGCCCTAATATGGTTGATCACCTTTTAAGTGTTTGAACGCATGTAGTATACTCTTAAGAGCCTTGTAATAGTCTTTATACTACCTTACTTGTGCGTTGTCTTAACAGAATATTGCATAGAAAGTAGGTTCGTGTAATTTGCTTGTGAATTAGGAAATACTTACACATTACATCGCAAGGGTGATGGGTAATAGGATTAGAAAGAGCAATCTAAGGAGTGATGCATGATTAAGTAAGCACGTTTGTTTACCTATACGAGTTTCCAGCATTACTCCATGTTTTATTAAAGTGAAGTTCTTTATCCCTTTAATCTTTCGATATGTCTATGTATTGTTTGATTAACTGGCTTTCTAAAAAATATAAAAATACAAAAAGTTCTCTCTCAACCTTTTAAAGAACCATGACATTCGACTCGAGCTTACCCAAACTATTCCCCTAGAGAACGATAACAACCCCTGAGTCTTGCCTATACTACACTACAACGATTAGGTATACTGCCTAGGGGATTGTAAAACTTTGGTGTTACAATCTACCGCACATCAATGAGGAGTGATTCCTCATTTCTGTTTAGATTAAATACAATTTATGCTTTCGTTTCAAAACAATTTAATTTTCTATAATTTATGTTGCTTTATGTTGTTTGGATTTCTAAGATTTAACTTGTAATTTATTTCCTATGTTTCGTTTGATAATTTTCTCTTTTGCTGAAAGGAAATATGGTCACATAAGTAAACTACAGCATATCAATATACTGGAGCTACGTCGTAGCTATGATATTTTGAAGGGAGCTTTATTGCTGACAAGAACTATGGCGTATCCATAACGTTGAAGCTATGTTGTAGTTGTATTCTTAGTGAGGAAATTTGGTGAGGAGAGCCTTTTTCTTAGACATCTTATCCGAGAAATATTGAGGGGAGTTTTTCAGTTCTTATTTCTTTTTCCTCTTTGTTATTTTTCTCTTTTAATTGTACAAAAGGGGCTTTGTACATTTCTAGTTGGGGGGATAGAAATAAGAACCATTTGACCCTTTTTGCCCTCGATTTTCTAGTTTGTCTTGAAAAATGATACCATTTTTAAATTTTTTTGACATGTTTTTCTTTACCACAACTAGAATAGATCTGTGCCGAGCACAATCACCCAATTATTTATTAGTGAGGTTTGTCTGATATTCCGTTTTCTCATATTACATTACCCATCAAAATTGAGTGTGCCTGTAGTATTGTAGATTTAAGAACTTGGCCTGTACATCATTGCAAGACCATAGATGGGTATTGTATTGAGTTTTCTTGATGCAATTGGTTTAGATAGTTCAAGAAGGAAACATTTTAGGATTTCCACCCATATAGCCCATATATGTTAATATGTGTGCGTTTATCGACTTGTCACACTAATTTGTCGACCTCCTATGAAAAAACCCATAGTTGCGCTCATTTTTAGTGCAAATCCCTTAGAAACACCCATCTAAGCCTTTCCTTCATTTCATAACCCATTACTTATGTTTTGTTACACCATTCGCTTTATCCTACCGTTTAGTTTATAGTTCATAGTCAGGGAGTAACTGATTGCTTAAGTCCGTGGCTTAAATGGAAGGGTTCGAGGGATTACGCTTTCATGGAAGACCTATCATATTGATCGAGGAGGACCCCTCGATTATCATATTCACTTTTGATATAATTTATCTCAAGTAAGGGGATGTGTATATCTATGTTTATTTATTTGTTCATGTATTTCCCATGCTACAGATTTTATAGTGTTGAAAAATGTGTTTAAATTTGAAATTTTGTAGCTGTTGTCGCAATTAGTAGTGTTTTTGGTTATGTAAAAAACAACTAGTGTTGATTATATAATCATCATTACCCTCGTATATAATTCGAGAATGATTTAGAGTTGGTATGTTTATAAACCAACTATGATTTAAGGGTTGAGTTAGTGTGCATATGGCCTTGACATTTATTATGGCATGATCCTACATCTAGTTACACTAACCAATATTGGATATTGATCAGTATCTCTCGACCTTGAGGAGTTTTAAGCTTATGGCTTATGGATGACAAGAGTAAACGTGACGGGAGATTGTGGACTAGGACTAACTGTTTTTAATTTTTTATTTTTATTTAATGTGTACCCCCATTTCTTTAATCCCTACCTTAAGGTCATTCTTGGTTATAGCTTTAGCTGTAGAGTTAAGGAAAGACAATCATAGAAGTCTCGTTCATATGGATTAGGACGAGCATGGTGTGGTTTTGGACTCTTTTTCTGGAACATTAGTATCAGTTATTATCATTTTAATGATTCACCCCGTGTAAGCCTTATTGTTATGTTTCCCCCTTGTTGCCTTTAAGGATTATTTAGACCTTAGCTCTAGTGGTGAAGTTTTGTGTACTTTCCAAGCCTATGATAGAATACATGCTATGCCTGTGCATATGAGTGATCACCCCGAAGTTGAAACACTTAGACTAGTGAGAGTTGATTGATTTTGTTCCCCTTTTCGTGAGGTGTTTGGCTTTGATACTTTCTAGCATAGGTAATTTGTAAATTCATATCTCCCGAGTTAAATTGGGGGATATATTTTTAGAAATAATTCTAATAGGTCTACTTGAGGGCAAGTAGAAGTCAAGTGAGGGAATATTTGATAACATCAAATAGTTTATATATTTCTTATCAATATTCTTTTGTTTTTAGCTTGTTATTATCATATTTTCAAACAATTTGGTACTTAATTGCTTTAATTTATCAATGCAGGTCTAAAAGACAAGAATGACAATTCTTATGGATAAAGTATGGCAAATGGACGAAGGAACCAAAATTTAGACTTAGCTATGGCGTAGCTGAGTCAAGCCAACTACGGCGCAGTTGTATAACACCGTGGTTACCAAGTTTTGCCATTTCTAAGCTACGGCGTAGCTTCAGCGTTCTAGCTACGCCGTAGCCACAAAGATAAAAGCATGTTTATCAAGCCAGCTACGACGTAGTTCATCACTTACAACTACGCTGTAGCCAAGACGATTTCAGGGATACTATAAATACTGGCAAACTCAGCTTAAAAAACTGACTTCTCCATTCCCAAAGCCCAACTAGGGTTTGGAGAAAAACCACTCTCACCAAAAGGAGGCAGGAGAACAAAGAAAAGGAAGAAGCAAGTTCGATAAAATTAGTAGTCTACTTTGGTTTGGTTATTTGATATCATGAACACGATACACATGCTTGTTTAATTTGTTATTCAGAATCAAAACATGAACTAGCACACTTGTGCTCCCTTTATTATGTTATTTATGTTTTCTCTTCTCTTTCGTTGACTAACTTGCTCTCTTGGATAATTTGTGTTGTGTGCTAAATGATCCTTGCTTTCCTTTTTAGGTTGTAAAATAAGGATGTGTGAATGCCAGATAATAAGTTACCTATTGAATCTTGGTGTCCACTATTGACCTTAGGAGGACCAATCCGTAAGGTCGGTCTACCTATGTCCATTAGGCAACCCTTAGTATGAAAACCAAAATAGGAAAGTTTGTAACAATATGCATTTTCAGGTCATTTTACGTCAATAAACTCGAAACTATTTACTTTGGGCTTTTACGCATTTACTTTTAATTTCTACCGTTAAGTTAAATCGTGTAAACTAAAAATCAACAATCAACGTAAACCGGCATTAAACAATTAAAATTTTACGTCAAATAAATGTTATATAATTATTACGAAGATAATTTATAACTTTTCATATTTTATTTTTATATTTTACGTAAAACGCTTACGTTTTGCATTTCTAATATTTATGCATGAATGTAACCTACCTTACCTTTCTATACTTAAACATATACCCACAATTATACCCAATACACAAAAATTAAACATTTCCCTCCTCCAATTTACATACCAAACCGTCCTCCATATATATATATATATATATCAACTAACACACCTTTAAATTTTTTTATAATATAGTTTATCCAAAGGATTATTGATAAGCTTTATCTAGTGTGTTTATGCCACACTTTTGTCTCCCTTCCATTGTTGCTTGCAAACACACGCCTACACCACCACCTCATGACTTGTCATTCTTGTTTGGTCCCCCCTAAATAAACAACTCATAGATTATATTTTCTATGCAAGACTCTTTATAAGACGCAAGATTTATGCTTCTCATTTACAAAGCCAAAAACACAAAATACTCTATCCTTTTCTCTCTATGTGACCAGCCATATACAAGAACCATCAAGACTTGGTGTTTTTGATTTTTAGCAAGGATATTCTAAGGTGTTTAAAGGGTTTAAGTAGTTATCAAACAATTAGGGTTTAATTTAGGCATTAGTTTTGTTGTTCTCATCACACCATCTTCATTACAAGGTTCATCTAATTTCTTCATATTTTCATAATGTCTATTTTCATATAATCATGTTATATTTCAAGTTATACCACCACATAGTTTTGTATTTTAACAAGTTTACAAGAAAATCAAGATTATATATAAACTAGTAAATACTTACACATCAATGAAAATAATTTACAAACATGTTAGAACATTAGAAAACATTTATTTTGGTATATTATATGAACTAGTTAAATAATTAAATAAATTAGTTTATATAGTTTCATAAATTATTTATGTTCTTGGCATTTTATTTATACATTTGAAATGAGATGAATGGGATTAGGGTAGTGGATGTTGTTGTTTATAAAGGTGTTGGAAGTGTTGTAATTAGAGGATTTGTTGTGTTACAATGGAGTAAAAATCATAAGTTTAAAAGTTATATAAGTACTTATTTTATAGCCGACCTAAACTGTTTTGACATGGACTTCGAGGCAAGTTAAAACCTTAAGAACATGATAGTACGTCTTAATACGAATCCGTGAGTATAAAGAACTCGAAAAACGGACGTAAAACGAAGAAGATATGAATGTTTAAAATTTACCCGTAACTATATATGTTTTGACAACTTTTGGTAAAACGGGTAATCTGATCTGTTTTGTTTTTGTAATTTTGAGGCCTTTCGGGTCCTAACCGGCTTAAGTATAAAACTAGAAAGTTGCTCGGAATGATATTACGGAAAAAGATCGTGTGTTTTCTAAGCCTAAAAGTGTATTATGAGTGAGTTAATCTTCATTAAAACTAGACAACTTTTATATAAAATTTCCTGCACACTTTTATAAAGCATAAAAGCTAATAGAAATTTAATTATGTGTTTACGAGTGTTTTCGGGTCCGTTTAGACTATAAAAACCTTAAGAAATAATATGGTAACACTTATATAATATTTATACGCGTTTTAAACTTTATAAATATTATTTTTATAAATTAATTAGACTGTATATATTGTCGTTGTATATATAATAAAAATCGTAACTCGAGCGAAATAAACTATATTTAATTTTTGGACAATTAGAAAATATTGCGAAGGTATATATTTATACTTAGACATTAAATGTTAAACTTGACGTAAACATTGTTTTAACTTATAAACCAAAAACCAAAACTAATAGGTGATGATATAACATTATAAAATACTTTGTTTTATTTATTTCAAGTACATTATTCTTATCCAACCTATAATTAATTAGGTTGCATACCGGCCCATTGTGACGCCTTTCATTGTTTACTCATCCAAAGACAATTCCATCAGGTGAGTTTATAGCCTCGCTTTTCTTGTTTAACAATATTTACAAATCTCGGGGTGAGATACATGCTTTGTTTTACATTTGGACGCAAGTACTCTTTCAAACAAATTACGAGTTTGCCTAAGTAGAGATAACCTATTATGCCCAATATCATAAACTGTTAATTACTTTGTGTAAGCGCGTGTGTTATAAATAGATCTATTTAGGATTGACATCCCATTCGGGTAAGTAGCACTTACTAGTTTCAGAGAACCGAACTAACGGACGTATACCATATCGGATTTTAGATGTTACGGGTTGAACATCTACAAGGGCACATTATTTGCATGAATTTGCACACATACAAGTTGTAGCTTCAGTGTCATGAGCTTAGTGCAGTCGTTATTACATTTTGTGATATTGTATGTGTTACATTATTACACACATGGAAATCTTGCAGTCCCACATTTATACTTGCATAAACCTATAAACTCACCGACTTTATGTTGACATTTTTAAGCATGTATTTCTCGGGTGAATAAGATGCTAGACGTTCTTGATGTGCATTGGAGTCCCAATTTTACAAGATTACATTCGTGGATTTCTTCTTGCATTCAAACTATCAAATCTCGTTGTATTACTTTCATTCTTTCATTTTGATGCAACTTTGGGACAAATGTTATAACTATTTATATTTCAATAAAATCAACGAGATTATCTTTCAAATGACTCATTTAGAGGTTGTTCTCTTATATCTTGTGCTATTGTATTATGAAGTAACACTCCCGGACATATTTCCGCTGCGTCCCATTTTAGGGGTGTTACAGATTGGTATCAGAGCCAAGTTATAGAGAACTAGGTTGCATATTTTACCTAGACTATAATCATTTTCACAAACATTGCATCACATAAAACTTCTTTTTCATGTGCATACACACTACTTGCTTACACTACTTGCTTACATGACTTATATATGTGCTTACCTTTCCTTTACATATATTTTACACTTGTTTTATATAAATACTAGAACTTTTCTTAAGACATTGTGAATGACACGTTGATCTTTAAAGTTTTTTTTCATAACTTTACGTAATACCGTTTTACATAACATTGAAACTTGTCATATTCCGCCGATCCCACTAGTTACCTTATCATTCAACCCCGAGTTGAACACCCGCCTCATATTGTTGAAACACCTACGCCATCTTGTGACCCGTCACCTGGAAACATGTCGATTAATTCGAACACGACTTTAACCTGTCTCCTCGCAACAGTTCATCTTTAGAGCACGACTCTTAGAACTATCTTAGACTCTACTTCCTATTTGCGTTTGTAAATTCTTTTGAATTTTGTTGTATGCGTGGATGATTTAAATTACACTATCAAACTTAAGTTTAAAACTTCGTCGATTTTACTTTAATTATGCAAACCACTCCTTAAACTATTATAGCCCTTCAAACATTTTTACAACCAGTTTATAAACAATTTACCACATGATAAACTATTTTACTAATCATTAATAATTATCTTACTATCGTCAAATGAAATAACATTTTATAAACCATTTTACAATCGCCTTACAACTATTTTTACTCTCGTTGATAAACTATTTTACTATTATCCTGTAAACCATTTTGTTATCACCTTATAAACTATCTTGTAGTCACCTTATAAACTATTTTGTTGTCCTTCATAAACTGTTTTCATTGTCATTTTATAAACTTTTTTGTTATCGATTCACAAACTATTTGTTACCACATTATAAAATCATTACTATTACATTATGAACTGTCATGTGATTCTCTCAAAAACTATTTTGATATCACCTCATAAACTATTTAGTATCGCCTTATAAAAAGTTGTTGTCATTAATAAACTATCTTACTATCGGTTGATAAACCATCATTTTATAAACTATTTTACTAACATATAAACAAATTTCCTACCCAATTCATTATTACCTTATAAGCCAATTTATTAACAATACGTAAATCATTTTTCTATCATTTTATAAATAATCTTACTACCATCTTATAAAGTATTTCTACTATCAATAATAAATCATTTCACAGACACTTATAAATTATTATTTTCTTGTTACCATTATGATAAACTATTTTACCATCACTTACCAAACTACCACTTTATAAACTATTTTTTTACCATCATATAAACCATTTTACTACTACCTAATAACCTATTTTGTTATTACAATGAAAAATTGTGTTACTATCATCTTATGAAAATTGTGCTATCACTTATAAACTACTTCACTATCATTTCATGAACTAATTTATTATCATATATAAAATAACTCGCTACCGTTTTACGAACTAAGTCGCTTCCATCTCATAAACTATTTTGCTATCAGTTATGAACGGATTTGCTATTATTTATAAACCGCGCGTAGCGCGCGCGAGCGCGAGCGAGCGCGCGCGCGCTAGATCAACTATTATATTGCAAACTAACCTACCATATCATAAACTATTTTACGACCATTAATAAACAATTTCGCTAACATATTTTAAACTAAATTACCAACACTTGTAAATTATTTAACTATTATTTTGCAAACTAATTTACCATATATAAACTATTTCGCTATTATTCTATAAACTAAGTTACTATCATTTTTACAATTATCTTTCCACCATCTTATGAACTATCTTCTTGATATCTTATATACTATTTTACTATCATCTTAAAAACCCCGTTACTATCATCTTATAAATCATTTTGTTTTATTTTATGAAACTATTTTGTTATCATCACATAAACTATTTTACTATCACCCCTTGAGCTATTTAGCTATTGTCTTATAAACCGTCTTACATCTATCACGCAAACCATTTTGTTGTCATACTATAAACTACCTTGTTCTCATCCTGTGAATTTTTCTCACACTGTAAAACTATTTTGAGACTACTTTATACACAACACTATTTTGACGAAAATGAGCACTGCATCGTTAATCCTCAATTATACATAACATGATCACCTGTGTCTCTAGGAGACTGTCTTGTCTTAAGTAAGGAAGTAGTGAATGATAACTTTGGTGAATCGAGGTTAGTACATCTTCTCTTGCTTTTTATAGGCTTTGTTGTCAATCTGGTAAATGAAATCTTCCCAAAGTAGTTCAACATAATCTACATTCTTCTGATGGTACATACCCCAAAGGATTTGTTGATCCCTTTTGAACAGATCTTACTTAGCTTGTTAAAGCTTAGTTGTGTTGGATAGATCCAAGACAACTATAATAGAAA
>BQNB010111073.1:0-18004 GCA_026074375.1 Tanacetum coccineum
GCCCGATTTATTTAGCTAAAGCAAATAATCAAATTCGGTCTAGCTAAATAAATCCTTAAGATTTTTACCGGGGTTTGAATTCCCCTTTACCCAAAAAAAATAAATCCTTAAGCTCCGCGCCTCGTGAGTTGACCGGTACCAAAAAGTCAAACAAATATAAAACTATTAATACTTAACAGTTAATAACAATTCACACATTTGCACCTTTTTACTTACTGTTAACAAAACAAACATGGCCCAACGATTAGTTCACAATTCAAACGTAGCCTAGGGTGTTTAGTTGATCAAGGCCCAATAGAAAATGCAGGCCCAAACTTCTTTAAACCAAACGCAAGCCTATTCTAAGAAACTAAACGAGATATTAGTTTAAGATCTAATTTAACCAAATGATAATTCACAAATCAAATCAAAATGAATAAGCTAATTAAGCTTAGATAATTTCTAATTTACCAATTAAGCACTACGAGGTAAAAAACTATACTAGTAAATTTTCGAAAGTAACTCAAATGGAAAAAGCACTTTTATTTTTTGGGAAAAAGCACTTTTAGCATTTGTCTAAGCGAGATCTAACTACTAGATGCAATCCCAATCAAATGCGCAAATAACCAAAACAATAGCAAGCGAACTCTATAACTACTAAATAAGCAAATCGAAAGAGCACCTAGAAGGCTTAGTCGATATCTAAATGAAAAGAACTAAATCCAAAAATAGCAATTGCTTATTTCAAATTAATATAAGCTCAAAACCAAACCGTACAAGCTATGAGAAGCTTATATAATGAAGTGATAATAAGCTATAAGAGAGAACTAAGTTCGAAGATAAGCTAAGTCTTTGAAGCTTATTAAAAAAAACTTAATCGGATGAACTTAATTAATAAATAAGTTCATAAAACTAATAAACTAGGAAATAGCTTATTAAATTTTACCACTTATTTAATAATAAGCCCAATCAATAAGCAAAGAAATAAGCCTTATGATAAGCTTATATTTCAAAAATTATAAGCTTAAATTTTACCACTTATTTAATAAAACACAAACCTTCATTTCATTAAGTTAAAGAGATTTTTTTTACAATAAGCTAGAATAAGCTATTACAAAAACTAAATAAGCTGATAAAAAATGAAAATAAGCTAAGCTATATCTAAAATCTACTCTAACTACTCCTCAGCTAACCCCTTGAAAATGAGGGGAGCGACTTCCATTTATAATCCAAGAAGAAGGTGATTTTGTAAGATTTGAGCCAATCATGTGGCTCATTCAAATGGACTTCCGGATCGAGAGTTGCAGAGCAATTAGATCCACCCGCTTAAATTATGCCAATGTGTCCTATTTATTGCTTAAAATCAACAGCAACTCCATTCTGTCTGAAGATCGATTTCAGATTTGCAAATGAATTGAAAGTAATAAAGTCCCGCCACATGTCACATTTTATTTGTCCCTCCCATTGTGTATGCGCAGAGCACATGTTACATTTGATTTAATTACTTGCATGTGACCATAGACCAAGCATATGACATGCTCCATGTTAATATCGAATTTGATTTTGAACTTGGTCTTTGAGAGATATTTGTAGCTGGCCCGAAACCCTTTAAGTGTGGATACGGGCTGGCCCCAATAAATCGAAGACCACCTATGGACTCTTATCCTTGTGCTCTTTCCAATGGTATGCTCGAGAACTTTTCACGACTTTGTCTTGATTTTGAATATTAGGCACTCTTGATTGCGACGAAACCGTAAATACCCGTTTTTGCTCCGTTTTCAATCATTTTTACCTGCAAGACATAAAAATACCAAACAAATATATTTGCACAATAATTATCCATATTTTAGCATTTTTAGTCTGATTAATAGTGTTTTACGGGGTATAAAAGATGTGTATTTTAGCGCTCATCACTAAGATAAATAAAGAAGAAAGATGAAAGCTTTATGGTTTTTATGGTTTTTAAACCCTCAAAAGGTGAAAACTTCTTGAGAAGTTCGAACCAAATACACGAATAAACAAGGGTGAAAAACGCACACAAAACCTTCACAAACACCCCATGGCTCTTGGTACCAATTGTAGGATATCTTAACACACACAAGGTATGGATTCTATCTAGGGTTTAGAGAGAGAAAGAGAGGTGGTTGGATGAACACTTAGTGAGAGAAAGAAAGAAAAGAATATTAGATTACTATGTGAAACAAATGAACAACCAACACCCTTTCCATAGCATGGAAAGGGTTTATATACTTACACATAGGTATCCGGTTGGGATTTGACCATGGGCTTACCATGGGCTTTAGCTTAACTAGCCTACTAAGTTTCCAAATATTACTTTACGAGCTATCTAACGATATAATGGAAGTGACCGATACTTTTCGTATTCCTAACATACTACAAGGTGTCTAAAATTTTAAGTTTTGTATTAACATAGAAACTCAAACTTTTGAGTCGGGCAATTTAGTGATTATTCTTTAAAAACATTGATGCATCCTTATTTGAAATTAAAATTATTTTGGCTATTAATCAAGCTTGGTATACCGTCCTTATTCAAACAAAGGCAAAAGAAAAATTGTATGATATGTTAAATGTCTAGTTGTATTACTTTGCTTTGTTTATATATCTGGATTATATGCTTATTTCTCATCATATTTAAGCTTGTTTATTTGTGAAATATATGTGCCTTCCTTATCATGTCTTTTATTTGCTCGTTTGTCAATTTAGGCTCTTAAAAATTATTTATGTGATTCTAAAAGGAGTGTTTGGGATAAAACTCTAGTTGTGTCAAAAATGCATTTAATCCGTAAATGTTTTGGTAACTCATGTAGTAAAACTAATGATTATATATGTGAATATGCATATGACTACTTGTTCCCTTGTAAACATTCTGGTATTTTAATTTTCTTTTCTTGGAAACACAAGTTTCTTGTTTTCCATAGCATTTCCGTAATGTTCGGTAACTCATGTTAGTAGAATAAAGATTATAAATGTGAGATATGCTATATTTCTACTTGTTTTCCCCTGTTTTACATCTTGTATTTTTGTTATCTTGTCTTTGGAACACAAGTTCTTGTTTGCCATGCTATTTGTTCATCTGTTTGTCGATTTCATGTTTTCGCTCAGTGAAGCTTATGCTAGGTCTCGTACTCCTCATATAGCCATACATATCTTTCTTTGTATTTGCTATTTCATCTTCTCGCACAATCTCAATATCTTAATAAAACCTTGAGAATAAGAACTAAGTATGCTAGATAAGTGTTTTGACAAATATTGTCATAAAATTTATGCACATCAAAGTGGGATTGACAACTTGAATGTTTCATCCAAAATACTCAAGTAATGATGAAGTGTAATGATGTCTTGTTATAGTTTTAAAAGTATTTTTTAAAAGCGGGTCAAAGTAATAAGTTATTGTTTTGGTTAAAATGGGTCAAAACTAGTGTTTGGCAAAACCAATAAAGAACGGTTCCGGGGTTCATTTAGACCAAGGGTGTGTTTGATATTTAAGTATATATTTTAAAAAAGAATTCTGGAAGTTTTCATGTTATGTCGAGTTATAGAAATCGAGTTTCAGTCATTTTAGCCACATATAAGATTGGAATAACAAGTTTTGTAGAAAATGGGTCATTTTGGGAATTTCATATAAAATCAACCATATGGAATTAGAAGTTGCGCCACCCCGCTATTTTAAAGGTAATTGAGTCTAGTTTTATGTCAAAATAGTCTCAATGAATGATTTGTAATATATTGTTGTCAATTTATGAAATCATAGCAAAAGGTCATATTTGGTTCACGGCGTTTTCGCCAAAAGTTTTAAATATTTTTGGTCATGTTGAAAAGGGGCATTTCAACGATACTTTGTTAAAATTATCTACACATTTTGAAATTTTCACCTCATACTTGTCAATCCTCTATAACCACTAGTTAACCAACATGACTCTCCATCTCCCAAACACCACTAATGCTACATTTTCCATACTAGTAGTAAAAATGATCTTTCTTTTATTAGTCTATCATGACATCTTGCATTGCATATAAATGTGTTGATTATATGTTCTTGTTTGATTATTTGTCTTGTCGTTATTTTGTTTTTTTGATAGCTATTTGATTAATTGAAAAATGCGTAATTCTTAGAAAAGGTTTTGTTTCGTTTTTAAATGCTTTTATGCTTGTGTTCATGATACTAAATGTTAAGACTTAAACATGACTTGCATGATTCTTACATTTAAAGTAATTTTGTCTCTTATATGATGTCTCGTATGATCTCATAATTTGTCATTTTAATACATGATAATTTGGATATGGATATGTTTAGGTTTGGTAGTTCTTGTTCCTTGTTGGCATTCCTTAAATCTATCTGTATGATGGTCTAATTTATACATGCTTAAACATGGTTTGCATGATCTTTTCATCTTGTTTCTTATATGACATTGTTTCATGATATACTTGCTACTTGTGTATTTATATTATGTCAAAGTATTCTTGGTATTCATGTAGAAAACTATGATCTTCTTTTAAAGCAAGTTCATCTCATCTTCATTATCTAAAACACCATCTTTGGATTCGTGCCTATTTGTTTCCTATATTCTTTATCTTTCTCGTCATTGTTAGTGCAATCTATTTACTAATCTAAATCATCTATGTCATTAAACTTGTGTTTGGATGAATTATTTGGAACATGTACTTGTATGAATGTTTTTATTTTCTCATATCGTTTGTGATTGAATTATCAAATGTTTGCTTGTAAACTAAGTCGTTTATGCTTTTGGTTGGTTGTTATACAATTCATGATTGTTGATTGTCATTCCCCTCTAGAATTAGGAGCGTTTGGTATAGTAGAAAATCATAAGATCTAAGCGTTGGATTTTTCCATGAGCCTTTTGCATCATCAAGAAACTCTATTTAATCACTATCTCTAGTGAAAAATATGCTTATAAATCATTTGGAACATTTCTAGGATTTTTAAGATTTGAGGAACCTTGTCTGCAGGGGCCAGTTCTATCTGCAGCAAATCCGGTTCCATTGTGTAAAAGGAACCGCCCAGGCCAGTTCTACAAAAGGCATTTATGCCATTTGGGGTAGTTAACTTTTGTTCCCAATACTTTAATTAGGTATTTTATACCTGTATTAAGATTGCCCAATAGGTGGTTTTGACTTATCTAGCTCTTAAGTCCTTCTAAAACTCATAGAATTACCAATGTTTTTTTAACATGTATTATGACATTTTAAGCTAGTTTCAACATATGTCCTCCACTTCGCTTAGCTTAGGAGTATTCCTATTTGTGTGTCTATTTGCGAACGTGTTTTGTCTATCTATTTGTCTACTTGTTGAGTCTTTTGTGTGATAATATTTGAGCAAGTTTTCATTCGTGTGATAATGTTGTAAAATGACGTTCTTGCTTCTACCTTGTGTTAGACTTAAAACTAACCCGTTTGGATTTGTGTAGGTCAATAAAGATTGAAGTCTTTATCAAGTTAGTTTGTGCGCATTCGCACATTTATCATACTTTAATCAATATCTCTTATTACATGTTCATACATGCATAATCATCCTCACCTCTTTATAAATAAGCATACACTGATAGTTGCTTGCATCGTCATCACCATCTTTTGCCACCTCTTTCACCACTTACCAATCTAAATCTTTCACCACTTACAAAGTCACCTCGTTTAGCACCTCATGTGATTCATCATACCACAAGATAAGGTTTAGTGAAAAGTCTTTTTACTTCTATCAATATTGAGTCATCCACTGAGTCTTTCTTACAAGAAGAATCATCATGAATCTTTCCACTACCACCACCATAATTACAACCTACTAGTAACTCACAACCAATACAACCTATGAAGGTTAAATCACCTTCGACATATCCCGACACTCATAAGCATCTTTTGTCAAAATCCAAGTGAATCTTATAATGAATGTGTCTCATTCTCAAACAGATCCTAACAACCTTTAACAACCTCACCACCAAAACCAACCACGATGATGCAAGTAGGATTATACCTTTTAGATTATCCTTCCTCTAGTTTACTTTTCTAGGAGTTTCTTTTGGAAGATCATATTGCATTCTAGTTTTAGTGAGTCATATTGCATCATACATACATTTTATTTATGAGTTCATGGAAAGATAAAGTATATATTGCACTAATTTCTTTTTGTAGGTTCAAATATACAATTAGTGTGAATGGCATTCTTGTCTACAGATGAAGTTTGCATTTTTCATATCATTTTTTTGTTCACTCATATACACGGAACAGTATATGGCATACTTGTCTCCGGATGAAGTTTGCAACATTTATTCCTTTTGTAGGTTCATCTGGATGCCCTCAAGCAAGGGGAGCATTCGTCAAGAAATCATATTGGATCGTCTATACACTTTGTTGTATATATTTGTCTAAGGACAAAAACTATTATTGCACTAATTTTTAGTTTTGTAGGATCATACCTGACGCCCTCGAGCAAAGGGGAGCTTCGTCGAGCATTTATAGAGTGCATCTTATATACACTTTGTTGTATATATTTTACTCGTCCAAGGACGAATCTAGTCTTTCTCTAATTTTTGTTTGTAGCTTTTTAATCATATTTTGACGCCTCAAACAAGGGGGAGCATCCGTCAAGGGGGAGCATGCACACATTCTCATATACTTTTCTTTTGCATTCATCTAACCTCTGATCTCAGATCATGTTTCATATCATATTAGATTTTTGATGATTTTCTTAATAAGAGAAGATTTACCAGTTTATGTATACGAGATTGATGTGTTTCAAAAGCTTTAAATTTATAATGACTGGTAAAAGTATAACCCACGTACATAGTATAATCTTTTTAGGTAAGACCAGGTCGTCCATAAGGATTTGAGTAGTATTCAAATAATCAGAAGAGAATATACTTTAACAATTTTGTAAATAACTTTTTACCAGTGATAATAAATATGACTACTCAAATAGTTGAAAATAATTTATAAGTGTTGGAAATGATCTTGAAAATGGAACGTTTAACTTACAAAAAGGATTTCTCGTCAGAAAACGTTTTCACAAATTAATTTGATTAACTCGAGACTTATATTTAGTAGACTAGACCAAATGTGTCACTCAAATAGTCTAGTTACTTATTATATCAAAGCTTATTTTGTTTATCAATTTCTGAAAGTAGATTTCTCGACACAGACGATAAAGATCATAGACAAATCTTTAAAACCACATAGATCATAACGGGTCTTTCGACCTATACCGATATGATAATATAATCTAAGTTGATAAGTAAAAACCAATAAGATAGGATATAACACGCTTGCAACATAAGCTTAAGATTAAAGAGATCACGATCATACCAAACACTTATTTATTATCATAACGTCACCGAGTAGTCATGAGAGATCTAGCCTCTCATGGCTAAGTGGTTCATAACATTGCTTGATTCAACATGAATTTCCATTATTCCAATTTACTAATATGATATTCTACTTTGTTCTTGGTTGTTTGATCTTAAATCTTCAAAAGGGTATGGTGTTTATGCTTGGTGGATGATTTGGGAAGTGGTGTGTGTGAGGTTTATATGAAGGAGTGGAGGAGGAATAATTGTGAGATGGATTAGTGAGATAAGGGATGGATGAAATGTGTGAAATTCGTCCCCTATTTATAGGCTAGGTAAGGGGTGAAAGTGCGGCGCACTTGGTTGTAAGTGCAGCGTACATGGTGATTAAATGCGAGGGTAATGAATGTTTATTAAAGAAGTGCGGCACACAAAGTTGTAAGTGCGGCGTACGTGTGGTGTTAATGCAGTAGCATTTAAGTCTTCATTAATTCTTCATAGTCAGATAGGAAGTGCGACGCACAAAGTTGTAAGTGCGGCGTACTTATGGAGTTAATGCTAAATTTTGACTAAGCTTTAATCACTTCTGACTTGAGGAGAAGTGCGGCGCACAACTGATAAGTGCGACATACATTTGTACTTTAGAACTTGAATTTTATCTATTTCTTGTATGTTGTGTTCTTTAGCGTATAAATACTTGATCTTTGTTGTGTTAATGCTCGAGATGTCTTCAAATGAACCTGCAAGCAATTCATGCTATTAAGTATCGAAAGTTCACGAGAAATGATTAAATAGATATATGAATAACGCCACCGAAAACATGTATAATTTAGGCGTTATCAAATCCCTCCACATTTAGCTGTTGCTTGCCCTCAAGCAATCAAAGCGAGAAAAATAAAAATCATTTATCGTGACGTAGAGAAAATTTGGATTTTGTAAGTGTTTATAGGTTAGATAACTTTTCATGCATTGACATATAACATAGCACCTCACAGGGAAATGTGTTTGATTTAAAATTCACTCAGGTCACTCAGATAGGGTTATATATATATTTCTATAGAGACACTCAATTTGCACAGACATAATCTAGTCAGCTACCATAGGCTTGTACTTGACACATAAACCTGACCGAAGGGCGGAACTTGATATTGAAGCGGGAGCGTATACTAGTCTTCATGTGCCGGAATTTAAGCTTTTATTTCTTGAGCTATTATATACTTATTTTTTTACCATGATTGTGATAACTATGGCTTAGCACAGAACTTCATCTTTTAACTTTAACTTCTTACTTAGGAATTTCAGCAACTTAGCACGAAAGGGAGCACTTGCAAGAACAGGAACTTGCGGGATTCATAACATATGATTAATCTGGCTTCGGTTTAGTAAATGATGATCAAGCACAAGTTCTAGAGCTTCTAAATTACCGGCTCACTCAAATATAATTATCAACCAATACCATTGTTCCAGAAAAGGCGACAAAACCACATATACACATCCATAACGATGTAATAGATACATATGATTGCTCACTCCTTAACTTGAACAAGCTAAAGGCATCAATTATCTTAGGAACCAAAAGTGGGTACCCAAATATTCTAAAGGTTTATACTTCTCACAATTTAGTGGACTAGGTTGTGCTAGCTATAGAGTCAATCCGGTTGGATTTGCCTTACTTAGAGCGTTTTTTTAATTTTTGAAAGCATATATATAAGATTTTTGATTTTGAAAACATCGGTTTGGTAAAAATTTTGGCAGGGTAAGCATGGAGGGATATGATTAATTTTTTTCTATTTGGCTCCCCTCCACACTTAAGTTGAACATTGTCCTCAATGTGATAACTGATAATAAAGATAAAATAGGGAAATTAAGGGAAACGGTACTTCCAGGGGCATATAGATATCTAGCAGCGAGAAAGCTATCCTTGAGCAAACTTCATAATTTTCCAAATCTTTAAGCTATATAACCTGCATAAAAGTAAATACAAAAGCATACAAAAAGAAAATATTTTTATTGTTTTTTTAGAAAATAAATAAAGGATATGAAAGAAGAATGGAGGAGGGACTCCTCCACACTTAAGTGAAGCACGGGTTGCCTCCCGAGAAGCGCTTAATTTTTGAGTGAATCGTTAGCTAGACTCGAACCTGGTGAGTCATTCTTTGGGAAAGAAGGGAGTGACTTCTTCCTTTGGGTCGTTATAATCTTCTTCTTCATGGTATATTTTGAGTCGATGTCCGTTAACATATCCGGACGGATATTGATGTTTCACCACATATGGTCCTAGCCAACGGGGTCTGAGTTTTGGCTGTTTAAATTTGTACTTTGAGTGAAAGAGTAGAACCTTGTTTCCATGTTTGAATACTTTTCTCATTCTTAGTTTTCTATCGTGCCAGACTTTGGTTCTAGCCTTGTATAATCGAGAGTTTTCATAGGCTTGATGTCTAAGTTCATCTAATTCGTGTAACTGGAACATTCGTTTTTCACCAGCAGCGATCAGATCTGGATTACAATTCTTCAAGGCCTAGTATGCACGGTGTTCAATTTCAAATGGTAAGTGATAGTTCTTTCCATATATGAGTTTGTAAGGTGTAGTATCGGTAGGTGTTTTGTAAGCAGTACGAAAAGCCCATAGAGCGTCATCAAGTTTTCTTGACCAAATAGCAAGATTGTCTTTAACAGTTTTTTTTCAAGAATTCTCTTAAGAGCTATGTTCGTTTTTTCAACTTGACCATTAGTTTGAGGGTGATGTGATGTAGAAAATGGTGGTTAACTCCATATCTCTTCATCGTTTTTTCCATTATTTTGTTGCAGATATGAGTACCTCGATCGCTGATTAGAGCTTTGGGCATTCCAAAATGGCAAAATAGTTTCTTTAAGAAGGTGACAACAACTCGGGCATCATTGGTTGGTAAAGCCTGAGCTTCGGCCCATTTAGATACGTAATCAACAACGACAAAAATGTATTCAAACTTATGTGATTTTGGGAATGGTCCCATAAAGTCAATACCCCATATATCAAAAATTTTACATACTTGGATGTTGTTTTAGGGCATCTCATCACGTTTTGATATATTTCCCGTCTTTTGGCATGCTTCGCAAAGTTGAAATAAAGTATGAGCTTCTTTAATAATTGCTTGCCAGTAGAAACCTGAGTCTAGGACCTTCTTAGCAGTTATATTGGGTCTATAATGTCCACCAGTTGGTCCGTGGTGACATTGATCTAAGATTGTTTGGGTTTCTGATTCGGATACACAACGTTTGATCATTCCGTCAGAATATACTTTGAAGATGTAGGGTTCCTCCCATAAGTAGTGTTTGAGGTCAGAGAAGAATTTATTCTTTTGTTGATATGTCATCCCCTTTGGTATAATATCAGCTACCAAGTAGTTTGCAAAATCTGTGAACCATGGTTCATCTTTGGTGTTAATTTCCATAAGGGCTTCTCCAGGAAAGTTATCATCGACTTCACTGTCATCACTTGACTCGTCATTTTCAATTCGGGACAAGTGGTCAGTTGCGACATTTTCTGTTCCTTTTCTATCCTTGATTTCTATGTCAAATTCTTGTAAGAGTAAAATCCATCGAATAAGACAGGGTTTTGCATCTTGTTTTTTGAATAAATGTTTAAGAGCTGAATGATCGGTGTGAACAATGGTTTTTGATAGAATAAGATAGGATCTGAATTTATCAAATGCAAAAAACTACAGCCATAAGTTCTTTTTCAGTTACGATGTATTTTTGTTGAGTGGGATTTAGGGTTTTACTTGCGAAATAGATCGGGTGAAAGTTTTTACCATCTTTTTTACCTAAGACAGCTCCAACTGCGAAATCACTTGCATCACACATACGTTCAAACAGAAGATTCCAGTTTGGGCTTACGATCACAGAAGCACATGTGAGTTTCTCTTTTAATATTTCAAATGCTTTTTGACATTCATCATTGAATTCGAATAGGGTATCCTTTTCATGCAGCTTGGTTAGAGGTCGTGCAATTTTTGAAAAATCTTTAATGAAACGTCGGTAAAAACCGGCATGTCTAAGAAAGCTTCTAATACCTTTGATATTTTAGGGGGTGAAAGTTTGAGATTACGTTGATTTTTGCTTTGTCGACTTCAAGTCCTGCGCTAGACACCTTGTGTCCAAGCACAATTCATTCTTTGACCATGAAGTGACATTTTTTCCAATTAAGGACAAGATGAGCATCTTTACAACGCTAAAGCATTTTATCGAGATTGTTTAGGCATTTATCGAAAGAGTTTCCAAAGACGGAGAAATCGTCCATGAATACTTCGACGAATTCTTCGATTATGTCGTGAAAGATTGCTAACATGCATCTTTGGAATGTAGTTGGGGCATTACATAACCCGAAAGGCATTCGCCTATAAGCGTATGTTCCGAAAGGACATGTGAATGTTGTTTTTTCTTGGTCTATAGGGTCGATAGGAATTTGAAAATATCTAGAAAAACCATCAAGGAAACAAAAATATTTATTTCTTGCGAGTCTTTCTAACATTTGATCCATAAACGGCAAAGGAAAATGATCTTTTGCGGTTGCTTCATTGAGTTTACGATAATCGATGCATACTCGCCAACCCGTAACGGTTCTTGTTGGGACAAGTTCATCATTTTCGTTTGTGACAACTGTAATACCTCCTTTCTTTGGTACACAGTGAATAGGACTAACCCAAGGACTATCGGCAATTGGATAAATAATACCGGTGTCCAAGAGTTTCACGATTTCTTTCTTAACAACTTCTTGCATATTTGGATTCAACCTTCTTTGTTTTTGGACAACTGGTTTCTTGTCATCCAGAAGTTGTATCTTGTGTTTACAGAATGATGGGCAGATACCAGGAATGTCAGTTGTTTTCCAAGCAAAGGCTTCCTTATGTTTTTTTAGGACGGATACAAGTTTGCTTTTGTTTTGAGTAGATAGTCGAGATGATATGATTACAGGAAGAAAAGATGGTTCTTCCAGGAATACATATTCTAAGTTATCAGGAAGAGGTTTGAGTTCAAGATCTGTAGGGGGTTCTTCGAGAGATGTTTTGATTTTATAATCGGTGTTGATGGTGATTTTTTCGAATGGTGGTTCTTCGGTGTCTGATTCAGATTCAGAATTTTTATCGGTAGTCATTGTTATGAATTCATCAAATTCAGAAAAGATTTCTTCTTTGAGATGGGTTCCTTCAATGGAATGGAGTATTTTTCTTCCTTCGTCAAAAAGATCGTCGAAATCTTCTTCTAAAATTTCATCGATAACATCGATACTAAAACAGGTATCATCGTTTGAGTAAGAGTGTTTCATTGCAGAGTCGATATTAAAGATCATTCCTTCAGTCCCAACTCCAAGATTGAGTTGTTTCTGTTTGACTCGAATAACTGCATCAGTAGTGTGAAGAAATAGTCATCCCAAGATGAGGGGAACTTTATTGTCTTCTTCCATTTTGAGAATAACAAAATTAGTAGGAAAGGTGAATTTACCAACTTCAACGAGCATATTTTCGGCTATTTTAACAGGATATTGGAATGATCTGTCGGCTAATCTTACGCTCATTTTGGTAGGTTTAAGAGTTTCAAGAGATAGTTTCGCGTATAAGGAATATGGCATAAGGTTAATTCTAGCATCAAGATCGGCTAAAGCATTATAGGAGAAGGTTTTTTTGAAATTACATGGAATAAGGAAACTTCCGGGGTCTCCGAGTTTTGGTGGAACTTTATTTTGGATCATCGCTGAACTTTCATCGCTAAGGAAAGCGGCTGAAATTTGTTTGATTTTATGTTTGTTGCTTATGAGTTCTTTAAGGAATTTTCCATAGTTAGGCATTCCGGCTAATACGTCGACAAGAGGTACGTTGATTTGAACCGCTCGGATCATGTCGAGAAATTTTCCGTATTGGGCCTCCATTTTTTCTTTTCTTAGGCGTTGAGGATACGGGATCTTTGGTTTGTATGGTTTGGGTAACGGTGTTTCTTTGACTAGTTTTGTGGGTTGAGTTTTTGGTTGTGGTGTAGGTTCATCGTCTTCATCATCGCTATCGAAATTGATAGGGTTTTCGGAATTATTCTGTTGATCATCCGGGTTATCTGGTGGATTATAGGTTTTACCACTCCTTGTGATTACGGCATTCACATGCTCATTACGGGCTTGCGGTGGTTGGTAAGCTTTGCTACCTCGTGGGTTTGGTTGAGTGTTGCTTGGAAGAGATCCAAAAGGTCGACCAGATTGCTTGTCAGCGAGTCTGTCGAACTTAGTTTCAAGATTCTGGATTGAAGCTTGATGATTTTTGGCTACTGTTTCGAGTTGCGTTTTGAGGTCTATGAATGTTTCTTTGACAAAGGCATTGGTTGATTGCTGAGATTTCATGAAATAGTTAAATTGTCTTTGAAGATCATATGGTTTGTCATCGGTGTTGGGTCGGTAGTTGTCTCAGTTGTAATCATTCCGTCCGCTTGAACGCCAATTATCGTGATTCAAGTCTCGGTCGCGATAATCATTGTAAAAACGAGTCTTACGAAAAGTTTGCATGAATTTAGCTTCTTCTTCACGGGACATAGGCATGTCATCATCGTCAAGATCGGGTGTTGGTTGTTTAGCACGAGATTGGAGTTCTTTGTACTAAGCATCCATTTTTATGGTCATGGCATCCATTCAGGCCATAATTTTATCAGTATCCGAATTACTGCTACCTTCATCGGCGAAAGCAATGGTTTTCTTAAGAGCTGTTTTGGTTTTTTGATTTTTAGCCTAATCGAGCTTGAGTAAGACTTTATCTTCGAGAAGCTGACAAGATTGATTTAACATTTTATAGAGGAAAATACCACCCGCTGCGGCATTCAGAACTTCTTGGGTTATTTCGCTGAGACCATGATAAAAGATTTTGATAATATTGCATTTGGACAGATTATGACCATGGAAATTTCAGAGCATTTCTTTTATACGAAGCCAAGCATCGGTTAGAGATTTGTTTTCAGGTTGAGAAAAGGCACGGATTTCTTTGAGGAGTCGATCAAAAAGAGCTGGGGAAAGAATCGGCTAATGAAAGCAGTTTGAAGCCCATCCCATGTTTCAATAGTTCCTTCATTGAGTTCGTCCAACCATGTTTTTACTTCTCCAGTGAGTGATAGGGGAAAAATCATCAGGCGGACAACTTCATTTTTAGTATCTCTATATTTAAACATATCACATATTCTAAGGAATTCATGAATGTGTTTATGAGGATCGGTTTTGGTTCTGCCATCAAATTGGTTTCCTTTGACAAGGGTCAAATGGTTACCTTTAATAGCAAACTCGTTTGCGGTTTCAGGAATAGTGATTGTGAAACCGGGAGTCGGAGCGACAACACAGTCGGCAGCCCACATGGGTTCATCATCCATTGGATCGTAATTTCAAAGAATATCAAGAAAGTGACGGAAGTAATTGATGTTGAGAATTGGCGGATAAACAATTCTCGGGTACTGTGGTGGATTGTTTCTTTGATCGTATGGAAGTCTTCTATTTCGTGGACGAAGTCTTCGATTCAGAGTACGTTCAGGTTCGGGTAAAGGTTCAACAAGTTCAGAATTAGAAGCACGTGTATGCATCTAAAGGAGAAATTTGTTTGGGTCAGTTTGCCAGAAAACTGTACGGTGATTTTTGAAAAAGAGGGGGAGTTAAAGTAATTTTCCAGGGTTGATTACAGAACAACTTAAAAATTCCCGGTAGCGGCGCCAAAAACTTTGATGTGTTTCAAAAGCTTTAAATTTCAAATTACTAAAAATACCAATTTTATTATAGGGAAACACACGGGTAAAAGTATAACCCACGTATGTAGTATAATCTTTTTAGGTAAGACCAGGTCGTCCACAGGGATTTGAGTAGTGTTTAGATAATCAGAAAGAAAATAAACTTTAACTTGAAAATAACTTTTTGTTTTACCAATTAAAATAAAGATGACTACTCGGATAGTTGAAAATAATTCATAAGTGTTGGAAATGATCTTGAAAATGGAACCTTTAACTTACAAAAAGGATTTCTCGTCAGAAAACGTTTTCACAAATTAACTTGATTAACTCAAGACTTATATTTAGTAGACTAGACCAAATGTGTCACTCAAATAGTTTAGTTACTTATTATATCAAAGCTTATTTTGTTTATCAATTTACGAAAGTGGATTTCTCGGCACAGACGATAAAGATCATAGACAAATCTTTAAAACCACATAGATCATAACGGGTCTTTCGACCTATACCGATATGATTATATAATCTAAGTTGATAAGCAAAAACTGATAAGATAGGATATAACACGCTTGCAACATAAGCTTGAGATTAAAGAGATCACGATCATACCAAACACTTATTTATTATCATAACGTCACCGAGTAGTCATGAGAGATTTAGCCTCTCATGGCTAAGTGGTTCATAACATTGCTTGATTCAACATGAATTTCCATTATTCCAATTTACTAATATGATATTCTACTTCGTTCTTGGTTGTTTGATCTTGAATCTTCAAAAGGGTATGGTGTTTATGCTTGGTGGATGATTTGGAAAGTGGTGTGTGTGAGGTTTATATGAAGGAGTGGAGGAGGAATGATTGTGAGATGGATTAGTGAGATGAGGGATGGATGAAATGTGTGAAATTCGTCCCCTATTTATAGGCTAGGTAAGGGGTGAAAGTGCGGCGCACAAAGTTGTAAGTGCGGCGTACTTGGTGATTAAATGCGAGGGTAATAAATGTTTATTAAAGAAGTGCGGCACACAAAGTTGTAAGTGCGGCGTACTTAGGGTGTTAATGCAGTAGCATTTAAGTCTTCATTAATTCTTCATAGTCAGATAGGAAGTGCGGCGCACAAAGTTGTAAGTGCGGCGTACTTATGGAGTTAATGCTAAATTTTGACTAAGCTTTAATTACTTCTGACTTGAGGAGAAGTGCGGCGCACAACTGATAAGTGCGGCGCACATTTGCACTTTTGAACTTGAATTTTATCTCTTTCTTGTATGTTGTGTTCTTTAGCGTATAAATACTCGATCTTTGTTGTGTTTATCCTCGGGATGTCTTCAAGTGAACCTGCAAGCAATTCATGCTTTTAAGTATCGAAAGTTCATGAGAAATGATTAAATATATATGAATAACGCCACCGAAAACATGTATAATTTGGGCGTTATCAAATCCCTCCACACTTAGCTATTGCTTGCCCTCAAGTAATCAAAGTGAGAAAAATAAAATCATTTAGCGTGAAGTAGAGAAAATTTGGATTTTGCAAGTGTTTACAGGTTACATAACTTTTCAGGCATTGACATATAACATAGCACCTCACTGGGAAATGTGTTTGATTTTAAAATTCACTCAGCCACTCAGATAGGGTTTATATATATATATATATATATATATATATATATATATATTGCAGAGACACTCAATTTGCGGTGACGTAATCTAGACAGCTACCATAGGCTTGTACTTGACACATAAACCTGACTGAAGGGCGGGACTTTATACTGATGCGAGAGCATATACTAATCTTCATGTGCCGGAACTTAAGATTTTATTTCTTGAACTATTATATACTCTTTTTTACCATGATTGTAATAATTAAGGCTTCGCACAAAACTTCATCTTTTAACTTTAACTTCTTACTTAGGAATTTCAGCAACTTAGCACGAAAGGGAGCATTTGCAAGAACAGGAACTTGCGGCATTCATAACATATGATTAATCTGGCTTCGGTCTAGTAAATGATGATCAATCACAAATTCTAGAGCTTCTAAATTACCGGCTCACTCAAATATAATTATCAACCAATACCATTGTTCTAGAAAAGGCGACAAAACCACATATACACATCCATAACGATGGAATAAATACATATGATTGCTCACTCCTTAATTTAAACAAGCTAAAGGCATCAATTATCTTAGGCACCAAAAGTGGGCACCCGAATATTCTAAAGGTTTATACTTCTCACAATTTAGTGGACTAGGTTGTGCTAGCTATAGAGTCAATCCGGTTGGATTTGCCTTACTAAGAGCGTTTTTTATTTTTTAAAAGCATACATATATAAGATTTTTGATTTTGAAAACATCGGTTTGGTAAAATTTTTGGCAAGGTAAGCATGGAGGGATATGATTAATTTTTCCTACTTGGCTCCCCTTCACACTTAAGTTAAACATTGCCCTCAATGTGATAACTGATAATAGAGATAAAATAGGGAAAATTAAGGGAAACGGTACTTCCCGGGGCATATAGATGTCTAGCAGCGAGAAAGCTATCCTTGAGCAGACTTCATAATTATCCAAATCTTTAAGCTATATAACCTGCATAAAAGTAAATACAAAAGCATACAAAAAGAAAATATTTTTGTTGTTTTTTTTAGAAAATAAATAAAGGATATGAAAGAAGAATAGAGGAAGGACTCCTCTACACTTAAGTGAAGCACGGGTTGCCTCCTGAGAAGCGTTTAATTTTTGAGAGAGTCGTTAGCGAGACTCGAACCTGGTAAGTCATTCTTTGGGAAAGAAGGAAGTGACTTCTTCCCTTGGGTCGTTATAATCTTCTTCTTCATGGTATAGTTTGAGTCGATGTCCATTAACAATTATTGGATCCCACTCTAGATAGATCTTTACTGCCTGTTAAGGATGGTGATTAAACTATGTAATCACAAGCTAATCACAAGAGAGCCTCTTGCTTAGAAAAGCTAATGTCTATGCGGAATATAGACACAACTAATA
>BQNB010111074.1:0-18063 GCA_026074375.1 Tanacetum coccineum
TGTCTCATGCAAGGATAGTTTTGGAGAAGTATTAAAATTAAAAAAATCAAATCATTTCTCGAGTGGCAGTACCACTTCGCTTTCTGATTCTCGTCCTAGTCTCATATCTTTTGAGACTAGAAATTCTCTTATTGAGGAGTTCACCGATGAACTCGCTTTTCTTGACCCATTTCCACCAGGAAATGAGGATGTTGATTTTGAAGCCGATCTTAGAGAAATTGAATTGTTGCTTAACCGTGATCAGTCAACAGATTTTTCACCTAAGATTACGTTTGATCCTAATCCCGAGAGGTTCACCAACGAACCTGCTCTAGTTTGTTTACCTCCACTGGGAGATGACGAATCATTTCTTAAGAAGGATGTTCAAGAAGTAAATTTTCGAATTTATTCGAACTCTCTTTTTGAATTTGATGACAATTACAACTCTAGTGACATTAATCCTCTCTTTAAATAGATATTAAAGGATGTCGAGAGCAAGGACTCTAATGTTTCTAATGAGCCAGTTTTACTTAACACACATCTTTTTGATGAGGATGAGTGTTTCGACCCAGGAGGCGATATTAATAAGATCGATGCTTTTCTAGACGATTATAATGACTCGGAGGGAGACGTTCTTGAGATTTTGCATAACACAACCCATAATATTTTCCTCGAGGTGTTTTTCGATCATGACCTAAGAAGCTTAAAGGATGAACCTGATAATGATGATTTGATGATCGAGGACAAAGTTTTCGACCCTAGGGTTATGGAGAATTTTTTTTCTCCATCGTATGTGAGATTATCCTCTAAGGATCGCTATTATCTTTTCCTCACAATTGTTTTCTCCTTCGGGAGTGAGGACATCATTTTTGACCCTGGCATCTTCGCTTTTCATTTTTCTTCTCTTTAGCCGGTGCCATTTGAAAGTCAAATGGAAGTTTGCTCTTCCACTTGTTTCATCTCCATGGACAACTAAATGCGGGGATCGAGTCAAGCTGTGTGACTCGGTTACCAAAAACAAAGCGCTTCGTGGGAGGCACCCCATGCTTATCCATCTTTCTTCTTTCTTATTTTTAATGTGATTTGAGGAGGCTTGTACTCTTCCGATTCTTGTTGTTTCTGCTTGTGATTGTTTATAGGATTGACCCAAAAAATTTGAAGACTCTCGTGTTCGGAGTTTTGTCCCGGTCCACTCGAGCTTCCTAGCCTTTGCTTGCCATTAGTTTGGGGAAATCCGATATCCTAGATTATTATCGACTAACATCTATCTTTTAGCATACTTCATAAACGGCTTAAGATTTTTGTGATACTTTTTCCTTGCTCGGATTATGCATTTGACTTTTTGAGTTCTAGTATGGGGTTTTGAACCTTAGACTAGGAAACATTGAGGACAATGTTTAGTTTTAGTATGGGGTAGTATATATTCGATATGATCTTACCTACCTTTTGCTCGTTGTTCTCACGTACCCCGTTTTCCTACAAAAAATTTAAATTTTTAAGTTAACCTTTAAAAAAAATGATGAAAAATATAAAATAGTTGATAAAAATAATAAGTGTTTTGACACGAATGTAGGCTTTCCGTTATTTCATATATATATATTATTATATAGCATAATTAATATACTATTTTTAACCCTTTAAAAAAATGATTGAAAAATATTAAAATAGCTTGGATCAAAACAATAAGTGTTTTGACACGAATGTTAGCGCCTTTCCGGTTTGGCTGAGAACAAAGTAATTTTGGACATACAGGACCCTGGTTTTATTATCTTGCTTTCTCCTTAACGTGGTATGATCTAGAAATTTGCTAATCTTTTATAAAAGGGGCGTATTAAAAGGCCAAGTTCTTGCTTGAAAAAGTAAGATTTTGCAAGTTCCCATAATTATTTTAAATATGCTGAAGATCTCGATTTTAATTAGGATCTAAGATTCAACCGAGTTTCTTTATTAGAAATTTTAAATTGTGAAGAGAAAGAGATGATAGAGTAGAATATAAGTTTTGATGTTAAACGTGGAATAGTTGGATTTTTTTAAGGCTCATAAGTGTTAATTGTGGCTTTTTTTTCACTCAGTACCTTGTTTCACGCTTTGTATATAATTGTTTTATAAATAAAGTTGATTGCGAAGTTTTTTTTTGGTTAATAATTGTTCATAGAAGTTTATCTTTAGTTTCTTTTGTGAATTAAGATGAGGTACCACATCAGGAATACTTAAATTGGCATACTATTGTATAGATTTTAATAAATTATTTGCTTTTCCCTTTAATGAGCCTCTAGGCGTTATACATGGGCGTAAGTAGAATTAATAAGTGAAATTATGGCCTTATTCTTCTTAAAGAGCCTTAGGGTATATGGAATGGATTATTGTTTGCCTTAATTTATGTCTTGTTTGTAACTTAAAGAGCTCTTTAGGGTATATTTGGTGCTGCAAATAAGATGGTCCAGTTATGTCTTAAAGAGCCTAAGGGGTATATGACATGAATGGTGCCTGTGGCTTAAGTAAACCTATAAAAGTCTAAATTTTGGTCGCCATCGATGTGGACTTAACTTGATGACATTTGATTCTTTTGAATAAGGGCCCTAGGAATATAATTATTCGTCTTAACCGTATTGACGCTTTATTTTTGCTGAATTAATAAGTATAATAATAATAGTCTTTAAAGAGCCTTCGGAGTATTGCACTTAAATAAAATCTTGGCGAGATAAAAATTAGGAATAAGGGAGAAAAGCTTAATACACAATTTAGCTTTTATGAGTTAGTTGTTTAGCCCTTCGATAACTTGTATTTTACATGATCTTGTTTTAAAGCTTGGCTTGGAGAAGTGAAAGTCCCCGGGGACGATAAATTTATCCATTTGCGACACTTTTTGCTGCTTTTTGTTCCGCAGTTGATTCCTAAAAGTTATTCATATGACTAATGAACAGCAATATATTATGTCACACAAAAATAAGTTTGTAAGTTTGTATATTATGAAAATCATTAAAAATGGGAAAGAAAAAAATATGAAAAATAGGAAATCGGGGTTTAATAGTGTTTTAAAACTAGTTGATTTATTATCTCTCCCCACAAAAGACTTTGCCTACTTTTTTCAAAGGATTAGTTTGGGGAATTTTTGGAGTATTTGGGTTTTAGAGCAATATAATATTGCCGTGAGGGACACGCAATCATTTAGTTTGGGGTATTTTGATATGTGGAGAAATCACATATCTGTTTTATATCGAAGAATGACCTTTAAAAAGATGAAAAATGTGCAAAATTATGCCTTGTCTATGTTCCTATATTTTGACTTTGTGAATGTGTAGTGTACGGTTATTGCCCAAAAATCACGAGGATAAAGAGCCAAAAATGGACAAAAACGGACACGAGACGGAAAGAGTACGCAAGAGCCGAATGTTTATCAGCAAAAGGGTCAACAAAAGTCAACCATGGTCAAACTTGGTAAACTCTTGAAGACAAACATTTGAAATTACCAAACAGCCCTTAATGTCAAATCAATTTCAACAAAAAGTCCCTAAACCCATAACACCGTTAGTCCTTTATTATTAAGGGAACTAACGGTCGATAATCCTAAGTTAAATACCAAAATCCCGAAGCCTTTTCGTTTTTTTAAACCTTTTGTTATAAAAAAATCATCGAGCGCAAGTTATGAATAAGCCCAAGACTCATCTTAATATCTATACATGGTTTCAAAACGAAAACAAAAGAAAAGAAAAAGGGGCCGTTCTTTCTCCCTGTGAATATGGTTATATTCACCATCTTCCCCAATTTTACCCTGTGTCAAATTAAACAGATAAACCCACTCTCAATCTCATCTCCTAGTTGGCAACAAAGATGCTAATACCAAGCTACATGTTGGCAAGCCAAGACGTCATCAAATGCAATGATTGGTCTATCTGACACAAGGGATTACACGCGTGCATCAAAGAAACACACCAAAATTGGAAAGTTACACTAAAAGTAGTGCAAAAGAAACACAAAGGCTCTAAAGAGTTGGGATTGCCACGCTGGCAATCTGTGTGCTCTATTCTCATCTAATGGCTAATGATCAGGATCCAATGATTAGAAGGAATAAAGGGCTAAGATCCAAGGGAGCGTTTAAAGACCTAGATCCTTCCACTTTTGCCTATAAAAGGAGCTCAACCCTCACTCACAGAGATATCTAGCTTTAGTGTAGTTTTAGAATAGCTTTTAGCTTATGCAATTTTTAGCTTAATGTATCATTTTTAATTCTGTTTTCAGTTAATGTAATCTCCTTTTTAAGTTTGTAATCAGTTTATCTTATTAATAAAAGTTTAGTTTTCTCATTATTTAATTGTCTTTTCATGCTTTTCACTTTTATGCAAAATGATTTGATTAATCTGTTTTTATACTGTTTCATAAGCTCAAATTATTCATAAGCTACTAAATGCTCTTATAAGCTTAAATACTTAATGGAATTGGATGGCTGCTTTGAGTATTCAAGCTGGTAATAGTTCCTGATGGTCAGGAGATTAGGATTAGATTAGGATTAGATTAGGATATTTGATTAAGCTTAAGCTATAAGCTTAAGCTATTTTTTTATAAGCTCTACTTTGAGCATGCATCTCTGTTAAGCTGAGGTTGAGGTACTCTTCTCTTTACATTTTTTCTATTTTATCTGCTGTCAATTTACATTCTAGTTATACTTTGTACTTTAGCTTAATACTGCTCATTGTTAGCTTATTATTGTTGATTTTAGCTTAAGTTTGCTTAATATTGTTGTTAGATGCTTATTCAGTTTAATTGATAGCTTATATCTTAATCTACAAGTTATTTTTATAAAAAGTAAAAAAATCAAAAACATTAGCATTTATTGTTAGCTTATTACTTCTGCTTATTTTGTTGTTGAAATCTGCTCATTAAGTCTGTTTTTAGCTGTCTACTATCTGGTATTCAGGATTTATGATTTAAATCTCAAATTTATAAGCTTAAAAATGGTTTTGATCAATTTAAAGGGGTGTTTGGCTAAGGGCAGTACTAACATAAGTTAGTACTGTCTCTGTCCATTTGGTCCTTTAAATAGATTTGAAATCTCTTTTTGAGGTTTATAAAGCTAGGATCTATGGTCTTTATAAGTTAAATTTAGTTTCGATAAAGTTTTAGTATAGGCTATTTAGATCTGTAGTCATAAGTTTATATCCTTAAGCTCTTTTAGCTTCAATCTGTTTTAGTTGTTTTTGTTCATCATTTTGTTCATATTTTGATATTTAAAAGTTGTTAAAGCCAAGTCTTAGGTCTGCAGTAGTTGATTTTATGAATTATGGTCAAATGCATCAGATAGCAAAAAGGCCTTAAAGCCATTTTGTAGCTTAAAATTCAGCAGGTTAGAAGTAAAGTTAGCTTTTAATTTTTAGTGCACCTGTAGATCATAGGACATATTAGATCTGTTTGAGTTTATTTTGTTTTAAAAAGCTAATTTACTTATCTGTTTTAAGCTTGAAATCAGTACTTTGTCATTTTCATTAAGTTTTGAAAAACCTAAAAAATAGAGTAACTAAATAAGTAGCTTTTTCAAGTAGCTTTTCAAAGTTTAAATAGATTTCACATTACTTTTAAAGAGGTGTTTTAGATAGCTTATAAGCCAAGCTTTCAAGTGGTTTAAGTGGTTAAGCCATAAGGTTCCGTTTGCTTACTTAAAAATAAGCTCAAAATGCCCTTTAGGACTGTTTGGTAAATTGTTTTATGCTTAAATGCTTATAGTGCTTATTTCAGCTTATGACTTGTTGTTTGGATTAAAAGTTGTTCTGATTTGCTTATTAGATTGGTGTTAAAATTAGTTTAGCTTAATTGGTTTTGTTTAGAGCTTGTTCAAGCTTTTAGGTCAATTAGAATTAGTGAAAAGGCCAAAATTTCTTTAAGTCATGTATGTCTTTTTAACAAATTGTTTTCTAGCTTATTTGAGATTTTGAAAAAAAAAAGTTTTCTTTACAAAAGTTGCTTATTGTAAGCTGATTTGTAACTTTTTTCAAAAAGTTTTTGAAAAATAAAAAAGGGGAAGTAGGGAAATCAGGGGTGAGCAAGGCTCGAACCCCTGACATCTACCCACCTCAACCCTTTTAAACGCCTGAACACACACACACACACCAATCCACTGCGCCCTTGGGACTTTTACGTCCTAAGGTGCACAATTAATAAATTTAACACCTTTTTGGTTTTTTTCTTAATAATCACTTCAAGTGCTGTTTCTAATTTTTCAAGCTTATTCGTTAAGGCTTATTCTAAGATTATTATTTTCTTGCATTCTTTGCATGTTAATAAATTTTTAAGAATTTTCTTAGATTTTTAAATAATAGTTTTCTATTTTTCTTGCATTTATTTAGTTTAAAACTTTAAAAAATCATAAAAAATAAAAAAATAAAAAAATAAATAAACTTCTTTTTCTAAAAATCATTTTAGGTTTATTAGCATAAAGGAAAATAGTTTGGCCGTTTTAGGTTTATTTTTGCTCAATTTAGATTTTAGTCGCGTTTTCTTTAAATCCCGTTAACGTTTTTGTGTTTAATTGCTTAGTTGTTTAATTTCCTTTGCGTATTTTATGTGTTTTTATTCGTAGAAATAGAAAACCAACTCAAAAATTTAGAACCATTCAAGTCATTGTCCAAACAAAAACGAGGTCTCAATTTCATAATTCTTGGGATAAAAACGACCCGGTGAACACTTATCAGTTAAACGTACGATATTTTTGTGTGAATTTTCCTTATTACCTTTGTCCTCAAGGGTAGTTTTGGAATTTCAATACTTTTATTTTATACGTGTATAATTGACAACTCATCAGCCACCGTTATGATAAAAATACGATACATATGTATAGCCGAAAGCTTAGGGATTATACATATAGGTTTGATTAAGAGTGGAAATCTTAAATGTTAGAAGCAAAATTTAATAAATACATAGCAATGCTTAATAGCTTAAACTCTTATTTTCAGTAAGAAGAAAAGATTGTTGATGAGCGTCATAAGGAGGTCCAGAAAGCTTCTACCTCCAAGGAAGCCGAGTCTCCAACGAATAATGCAACTCGTGATGAAAGTGAAAACGAGTCTTCCTCTGGTTCTGAGGACCCCAACTCCGGAGGGTTCACGGAGGAAGAGACGAAAGCCTTAAGATCCATGATAAATAAGCAAGTAGGTAAGGAAATTAAAAATGCGATGCCATACTACATTAGTTAAACCACTGATAATCTTAAAGAAGTAATACGAAAGGAGTTAGAAGAGCTTAAAAAGGGTGGAATTAAGAATGATTCTAGAAACGAGATGGAAACCTATCGTGATTTCACGGCATGTGATGTGCCCAAGTTTGATGGGACGCTTGACCCGATTGCTTGTACTAAATGGTTGTCCGCGGTTGAGGGTGCGTTCCGCACTAATTGTTGTAAGGAGAAGAACAAAGTTAACTTTGCCTCAAACTTTCTTCGTGATAGTGCTAAAATGTGGTGGGAAGGAAAAATTTGTGAAAAGCGTGAGGAATGGATAGGTACATGTACTTTGAAGGAATTTAAAGAAATGTTTACCACCGAATATGCACTGGTGGAAGAAGTTGATAAAATTCGAGAAGAGTTCCTGTGACACCCCAAGAATTTCCGTTCAATAATTTAGCCATTTCTGTTTGATAATTTGAACTTTTCAATGTTTCGTTTAACTTTTATGCGTAACTAGGAAGTTGTCCAGTTATAATCTGAGAATCGTCTCCGGGAGCGAACCGTACTGTATTTCATCGTAGTCTTTTGTCATTGGACGCGTTTTTAAGTTTTAAATTAATATTTAAGATTTCATAATTTTTCATGAAGTCGTTAATCATTTTCGTTGTTTGCGTAATCGGTTAAGTATATTAATGCATGTATGCATGGAAAGCCTTGGAAATTAATTCATATGCATACACTACCATT
Organism: Tanacetum coccineum; assembly: GCA_026074375.1. Taxonomy (NCBI): domain Eukaryota; kingdom Viridiplantae; phylum Streptophyta; class Magnoliopsida; order Asterales; family Asteraceae; genus Tanacetum; species Tanacetum coccineum. Next base: position 7,880 of record BQNB010111074.1, read on the forward strand.
CCTAGAATGTTGGAGGCCACTTTTGGTCCCCCCTTTGGTCTCATTATAACCGGATATGCATGCACATACATGTATAGGATTAAAATTTTTAAATCAATTTCACTAGACATGGTTGCATGATTTGAGGTTAAGGACATATACTCAAAGGGAAATGATTGGAGGATCATTTTGGTCCCCCTTTGGCTCTCTTGTCCCACCGTCGACACACACACACACACTAGCACCTTATGTGTGATTTTTGCTAGTTAAGTTCATGTGTACATATTCATTTCATAATTATTTCTCACCAAGAAAACAGACACTACTCTTTCTTTTTCTCTCTTTGTCCGAACCACCAAACACACACAACAAATCCATTTCTTTTAATCTTTGATCTACCATTTAAAGATATATTGTTCGAGGTTGATTCTTGTTTCTATCCGGGTAGTTTATAAACAACGTTTGGGTTGTTCTTAGTTTCTAATCATCTTTCATCGTGTTTTCTTGTAAGTCATCTCTACTTTTTCATAAATGAGTTGTACTTTTGCATTCGTATGATCATTCCGAACAAGGTGTACAAAGCGAATCGTTGTGAAAATCATTACCTATTTTTCTATAAAACTACAAGTCTCAAAGTTTAATATTTTTTATTTATAAATGGAAGAACATAAAAAGTAGTTGTACTTTTGCGTATAAGAGTTCGTTGTGACTATTTTGGTATATATATTGTTATTATTACGGTTATGTTATTTATTGAGATTTATCGTATATCGAGCTTGAATATTATTGGCAAAGAGATTAAGTTAGATGTTTGCTTTGTTGGAAACATAAATTAAAAGTCAAAGAGGTTTAGGTTTAGAATAAATTTGTTGTAATATTTGCGATGTTGTCGAAAATAGATTAGATATTCTTTTGAGTCAATAAAAGATATACTTTCATAAAACGGATATTTTCACGAGTCGAGATGAATACAAATGGAAGGTCGATATTTTTAGATAGGTCATGCCGAAAATTTATAAATTTATTAAGGCGTCAAAAAATATACTTTTATTATCAAACTTATGATAAAATGTAGAATAACGTTAAGTGTCGAGTTTAGGTCAACATTTACGATTATTGAGTCAACTTTGGTGTGTCGGGACACTAAAAGACGAAATACACTAAAAGATGAAATACACTAAAAGACGAAATATACTAAAAGACAAAATACACTAAAAGATGAAATATTTTCAAAGATGTGTCAAAATGTCAAGACTTATCAAAACCGATAACTTTCAAAAGTATGTTTTGAAAGGGATACGCCATGTCTACTCATGCTCGGATGATCAACTCTTGCGTTAAGCGTTATTCGTTGTACATTATTCTAAAACGACCACTATATGCTAGGTTGTCGCCAGTACCGTGAGATTCATTTTTGCTTGATTGAGAAATATTGCTTGTTTTTTTAAAATGGACACAAGTACTTTCATGAGAATTTTTCTCTGTTTACGTGTTGCCTAAGTAGCGCTAGACCTCCTATTGCCCAAAACTATCATGAACTGTTAATCTCTTGACCAGGACCGGTTGAGGGGAGCACGACGTGAATAAATATGATCTATTGAGTACTAATTATCCCTATCCTGGGTAATGTGAACTTACTTCCACTAGGTTCGCTCCGATTAAACAGGATATATGTCATGTCCAAAATTTCAGGATAGAAATCTTAGGTCGGATTTCCACATTAGGCATATGCCTAACCTTTATGCTATATGAATGCTATGTCTCAGGAATTAGCATCTGTTGTCTTGATCTTAGTTCAACGTATATATCTTTTATGTGAAGTTGTATATTTGTTATAACTGTGCTTGTCGTGTTAAATCTTGTGCAGTTTCCTACTAATTACAATCAAATTCAACCTAATGTATTCAATCAGCTCTTATGTTTACCGTTTTAAGCATGTTTTTCTCAGGTGCTTAGCTTGGAAGATGTTGCTTGATCTATATGAAGTCTAATTGCCCGAACAAGTTTTCAGATTTCATCTATGTTATCTAAATTACCGTTGTTAAACTTATTAAAGCTTCGCATTTTAACTTTTGAATCTTTTAAATTTGATTGATGTGAACTTATTATTATTTTAAATATATGCAACGGTGTTTATTTTTAAAACGTACCCTTAGAGGTCGTTCTTTATGCTTTATATTTGAGATATCCAGGAACGTCATGCCTCCGAACACGTATCCCGTCCAGGGCCCGTATGAGGGTGTGACAGATTGGTATCAAGAGCCAAGGTTATAGAGAACAAAGTAGTATAAACTAGGTCTGGACTATAACCAGTATGTGATCCTACGTGATTATGTGCCTTACGTGATTTTACATAGTACGTATACATAATTAAATACTATATAAATAATATATATGTATTAAATACTAAGTATAACTAATATTACTATAAGTATTTCTCATTTCATCCCATCATGCCGTACTCGATGACCCGCGCATTCATTCATTTATTTTGCATTCATCCAGTTACCCATTAACCCGATCATATGTTGCATCATGCATGGTTGATATAAAGATGATTTATATAAACTTTGCTTATGCAGGTCATGGCTATTTCAACTATCTCAGTTTCTTCGGATTCATCAGAGGATAGCGTAGGGACACCTGCTGGATGAGTCATCTTGTTCGGTACTATCCCTACCACTATTCCTGACACCACACTAGTGATTACTCCACCCACTACTCAGATTGACACTACAATGATACCCACAAAGACACCTATCATAGCACCTACTATACCACCATCCCCAGATTATACACCAGCATCTCCAGATTACTCACCTACATCTGATTTAGAGTCTGATCCATCTGAGGATCCATCATCAGACCATATACCACCATTACCAGCTATCTCACCATTTTTATCATCGGCTGACGACACGACAGACAGTGATACACCAGATACACCACCATCACCTACCCATGGTATACCTTTCACTGAGATTACCTCTTCTACCCAGAGAACACCTGTTATACCTCATCGTCGAGTTATGATTCTAGCACCTGGACAGCCTATTCCTCATGGTTGACCATATCGCTAGCATCGTAATGGGCCGGTACACATGATGACTGCGAGGAAGAGGGTTAGACCGTTACCTGTTCAGCAACTTGCTATGAGACATTCTGTCGATCATTCTTCATAAGATTATTTTTCTCTAGATGATTTAGCTCGAGATTCTTCTTCAGATTCATCATCAGAGGCATCATTATATTTTCATTCGGATGCTTCATCTGATTCTTCTTTGAGACACTTATTGCCAGATCATTCTTCTCCCGATTTACCGAGTACTTCTGTGGGGCCATCTTGCAAGAGACGTAGGTCCCCTATGACATCTGTACCTGCATTACCACCTGTATATGAAGCTCTATCTCCTGTCCGTGCTGATTTGATACCATCGCCTAAGAGGGTTAGGGATTCTGGTTATTTGGCAGATGTAGAAGTTGATCCTAGAGAGACTAGTTTGAGGGATAATGTTATTGTCACGGGTAGCGATGAGCCTCACTTAGAGCAGGATATTGATCCAGAGATTCAGGCAGAGATTGATGAGTGTTTCGCTTACGTGGATGCTCTTAGGGATAGGGGGATTGATGCTAGAGTTGTAGTTGAGGATGTTGATCGAGAGGAGTAGAGGTTACGTATGAGACAATAGGAGATTTGGTTCAGAGGTTCCATGATCACACAGAGGCTATCCCAGTCCATCGTATACAGGTTATTAAGGGAGTCCAGAGGGAGCAGGTGAGACTGGTACGAGAGACCTGATTGTAGTTAGTGACGATGGAGATACACCTCCTGTGGTACCGAAGGTTACCCCTGAGCCTGCTTAGGAGGGAGCAGCAGGGAGTACGTATGAGAACATTGTGTAGAATGAGGTTAAAGAGGTTCCATGATCACACATAGGTTATCCTAGTACATCGTATATAGGTTATTGAGGGCGTCCAGAGGGAGCAGGGACATAGGATTGTTGGGGTTGAGTCGACAGTCACTGCTTTGACTAAGAGGATTGCTGAGTTAGAAAGGGATAACTGGAGGCTAAGAGACACCGTAAGTGTTAAGAGTCAGAGAGTTGACCGACTCCAGCGCGGCATATCACGTATGCAGAAAGAGCTGAGACAGATATGACGGTTTCGATTTTATGATCGAGTGAGAGTTCACAGATTTGAGGCATGTGCTAGGAAGCACATGGGCTACCATCCTTAGATATGTTCATTAGTGTTGCAGTATTGAGCAGTAGCGTTTAGTGATGACCGTAGTGTTAGAAACTCATATTTTTGGTATTTTGAAACCAATGTGATGTAATCACTAATGTTCGATGATATGAAATTGGTATTTATCTATGATATGATGTCATGATTTGATTTACTTATTCTTGCATCATGCATTATGGAGTTTCCATAAATATATTTTGATCATGTATTTTCTATGTGAATTAATAGTAAATTTTATTTAACACCGTTAGTGATCTCGCATCACCTAAAAATCTCATCGAGTGTTACGTTGTTATGTTGTAGGAAGACGCCTAACACCTGATTCAGAGCGTCCATGACCCATGAGGAGGTTGAAGAATTGGTTACTCGCCGAGTAGCTGAAGAGATGGAGGCTCGTGAAGCCGCATTAAACCTTGAACCCCTGAATGAGAATGGGGATGAACAAGAAGGTGGGAATAGAAGAAATGGAAATGGAGGTAACATAGGAAATGGAAATGGAGGTAACTGAGGAAATTGGAATGGAGGTAACGAAGGAAATGGAAATGAAGGTAACAGAGGAAATGGAAATGGAGGGAATGGAGAAAATGGAAATGGAAATAGAAATGGGAATCATGGCATGAACTATGGAGGTTTCATGCTAGTAGCTCGAGAGTGCACATTCTAAGACTTTTTGAAATATAAGCCACATAATTTCTCAGGAATCAAAGGTGTTGTCGGATTGACCCGCTGGTTTAAGAAAATGGAGACTGTGTTCAACATCAGTAATTGTCTACCGAAGTACCAAGTGAAATATGCTACATGCACACTACAGGACAGTGCTTTAACTTGGTGGAACTCTTATAAGAGAACAATTGGTGTTGATGCTGCATATGCCATGAACTGGGCTGGACTTATAAGGTTGATGACAGAAGTGTACTGCCCGAGGAATGAAATCCATAAGATGGAGACTGTATTGTGGAATCTGACCGTGAAAGGAAACGACTTGACTGCTTACACTCAAAGGTTTCAGGAGTTGATTTTGTTGTGTACTAGAATGGTCTCTGACGAAGAAGACAGAGTGGAGAGGTTTATTGGAGGATTACCGATCAACATTCAGGGAAATGTGATTGCTGCGAATCTGGCTAGACTCCAAGATGCCATACGCATTGCTAACCAATTTATGGACAAGAAGCTCCAAGGTTATGCTGCAAGGAGTATTGAGAATAAGAGGAGGATGGAAAGCAACCCAAGGGATAACCATGGACAATAACCACCATTTAAGAGGCAAAATGTTAGTGGGCAAAATGTGGCTAGAGCCTACACGGCTGGGAACAATGAGAGGAAATGGTATGCTGGACCTCACCCACTCTGCAACAAGTGCAGATACCACCATGTAGGGCCATGTACAGTGAAGTGCAATAACTATAAGAGAGTTAGACACCAGACGAGAGATCGCAGATCTGCAGCTGCTGTTCCAAACACGCAAAGAGCCCCACTTAGGAATCAGCAAGGTGTTATTTGCTATGAGTGTGGGAGACCGGGACATGTGAAGAGAGAATGTCCCAAGTTAAGAAACCAGAACCATGGGAACCGAGTTGGGAACAAGACTGGAAACCAGACTGGAGGTAACGAACCTACAGCAACGGCTTACGCCATTGATGGAGGATGAACAAACCCTGATTCTAACGTTGTCACATGTACGTTTCTTCTCAATAACTGTTATGCTTCCCTATTATTCGATTCGGGCGCCGATAGAAGTTTTGTGTCGTCTACCTTTAGTGCTTTGCTTGATGTTGTCCCATCCACTTTAGACACCAGTTATGCCGTAGAACTTGCCGATGGAAGAATTTCATAAACAAATGTTGTTCTTAGAGGTTTCATGTTAGGATTATTAGGTCATCCGTTTGACATAGATCTAATGCCTATATAACTTGGTATTTTCGACGTCATCATCGGTATGGATTGGTTGGCGAAGTACCACGCGTTGATCGTTTGTGACGAGAAGGTCGTCCGTATTCCTTATGGAGATGAGGTATTGATAATCTGAGGTGATAATTGCGACGGTGGAAGTAAGCTGAACATCATACCGTGTACGAGGACCCAGAAGTATATTTAGAAGGGATGTCAAGTCTACCTAGCGCAAGTTACATCCAAGAAGGCTGAGGATAAGTCAGAGGAGAAGCGACTCGAGGACGTGCAAATCATACAGGAATTTCCGAAGGTCTTTCCAGAAGATTTTCCTTGACTACCACCTGCCCGATAAGTTAAATTTCAAATCGACTTAGTCCCCGGTGCTGCACCTGTAGCACGAGCCCTGTATCAATTAGCACCAGCCAAAATGCAAGATTTGTCCACTCAATTGCAAGAACTTTCTGACAGAGGATTTATAAGACCCAGTTCCTCACCCTGGGGAGCACCGGTTTTGTTTGTCAAGAAGAAAGATGGTTCTTTTCGGATGTGTATCGACTACCGTGAACTAAACAAACTTTCTGTGAAGAACCGATACCCACTTCCGAGGATCGACGACTTGTTCGATCAACTCCAAGGATCAAGAGTCTACTCTAAGATCGACCTGAGATTTGGTTATCACCAACTCAGATTTCATGAGGAAGACATTCCAAAGACAGCATTTAGGACTCGCTATGGACACTATGAGTTCCAAGTAATGCCTTTTAGCTTGAGTAACGCACCGACAGTATTCATGGATTTGATAAATCGGGTATGTAAACCGTATCTGGATAGATTTGTGATTCTATTCATTGATGATATTTTGATCTACTCTAAGAGTAGAAAGAGCATGAAGGACATCTAAGTGAATCTGAATTTAGTTGAAGAAGAAGAATGTACCCAAGTTTTCAAAGTGCGAATTTTGGCTGTCGAAGGTACAATTTCTTGGTCACGTGATTGATAGTGAAGGCATTCATGTTGATCCCGCTAAGATTGAGGCAATCAAAGAATGGGCGTCACCCAAGACACCTACCGAGATTCGTCAATTCTTAGTTTGGCAGTTCCGTACCGACGATTTATCGAAGGCTTTTCCCAAAAATCGCTAACGATGACAAAGTAGACGACCAGAAGAGCGTGAGTTTTTTGAAGTGGGAGAAAAGGCCGAAACTGCAATCTAGTTGTTGAAGCAAAAATTATGTAGTGCGCCGATTTTGGCATTACCATATGGGAAACGAAAAACTTCGTGGTTAACTTGGCGATGCTTCGCATAAGGGTTGGGCGCGGTTTTGATGGCGAGAGAGAAAGGTCATAGACTTACGCATCCCGCCAACTCAAGGTTCCCGAGAAGACTAACCACGCACGACCTAGAGCTTGGTGGCAGTAGTGTTTTGCCTGAAAATGTGAGAACATTATCTGTACGGTACCAAGTGCGTTGTATTCACTGATCATAAGAGTTTGCAACACATACTCGACCAGAAGGAGCTGAATATGAGGCAAAGACGTTGGTTAGAATTGTTGAGCGACTACGACTGTGAGATTCGATATCATCCAGGAAAGGCGAACGTGGTGGCTGATGCCCTGAGTCGAAAGGAAAGAAGCAAGCCGCTACGAGTTCGAGCTTTTGTTTAATGAACAATAGGGTTAAACCTCCTAAGCAAATTCTGAATTCTCAATCGTGAAGCCAGAAAGGAAAGGAACTTCACCAACAAGATTGCTGCATGATTATCAAGTTAGAACCACGCGCTACGGAACGTAATGTTTGAATACTAGAAAGTTGGATTTCCGTTTTTCGAGAGTTGAGGCCATGATCTATGCAAGAGTTCGCATAAGTCGAAGTATTCCATCCACCCTGGATCGGATAAGATGTACCAGGACTTGAAGAAGTTTATATGTTGGCCTAACAAGAAAGCAATAGATTCCAGTTATTTTTTTTTTGTTTTTTTAGACACAAAAGCACACATTTTTCTATTCTTTTGGCATTTTCTTGGCTTTTATTTGGTAAAATCCCGGGTATTTAATACATACAATTAAGCATTTATCAAATATCAGAAACCATCTGGTTTGTTGGTTCAACCAGAGATCCCACAATGGAAATGGGAGAACATAACAATGGACTTTGTGACTAAACTATCGAGGACAGCGGCTGGGCAAGACACGATTTGGGTAATCGTTGATCGTCTCACTAAATCTGCTTATTTCTTGCCTATGAGAGAAGATGACACATTATAAAAATTGACGAGACAATACTTGAAGGAAGTAGTCTCAAAGCATGGAGTACCGGTTTCGATCATCTCTGATCGCAATGGAAAATTTACTTCACATTTTTTGAAGTCTCTACATAAAGCATTAGGTACTCGATTGGATATGAGTACAGCCTACCATCCAGAGACCGATGGTCAGAGTGAGAGAACCATTCAAACGTTAGAGGATATGTTACGTGCCTGTGTACTCGACTTTGGAAAAGGTTGGGATAAACACTTACCGTTGGTAGAATTTTCATATAACAACAGTTACCATACCAGCATTAAGGCTGTTCCGTTTGAGGCGTTGTATGGGCGCAAGTGTCGATCACCCATCTGCTGGGCTGAAGTTGGGGACAGTCAGGTCACTGGCCCAGAGATCATCCACGAGACCACCGAGAGAATAGTTCAAATCAAGAGCCATATCCAAGCCGCCAATGATCGTCAAAAGAGCTATGCCGATGTAAGACGAAAACCTCTTGAGTTTCAAGTAGGAGATAAGGTCATGTTGAAAGTATCTCCTTGGAAAGGTGTGATACGTTTTGGCAAACGGGGAAAGCTGAACCCTTGTTATATTGGACCTTTTAAGATCATTGCCAAAGTAAGAACTCCAAGAGAGGTCCTGAGTTCACCTGGGAGCGTGAAGACCAAATGCAAAAGAAATACCCGCACCTTTTCACCAACTCTGCACCCGCCGCAGAGGTTGCGTGATAGGTGTAAAATACACATATCCGTTAACACCTAAAATGGCCCAATTAAGCCCAAAACACACTAAAAATGGCAAAGATATACTTGTTTTTGTGTTTTGTGTGTGCAGGTACGGATATATCAAAAATATCATAAGAAAACCGTCAAAAACGGGCAAACAAGGACACGAGAACGGAAGAACGTGCAAGAGCCGGAAGCCAAAGTCAAATGGTCAACCTTCAGTCAAAATTGGTCGAATCCTGGTCAACAAAAGTCAACCACAAAAAAAACAAAACCCTAAAATATTCCAAATCAACCTTTCAAGTTTCAAAAAAATACACAAATAGTCCCTAAGGCCTAATGGGCCCTTACTCACCCTTTAAACCTCACCTGGATCCAAAGCCCAAAATAAAAGCCCATTTACTAGGCCCATTTCCCTTTTATTAAAACCACAGGGACCATTTCTGTCATTTCTGAAAGTCCCTTTACACTAAGCTTTTATTAAAACAAAGAGAGGGACTAACGTTGACAATAGGCCAAAGTTTAAAAAGTTTTTACCCAATTCAGTTAGAAAAAAGGCGCCAACCATGTTTACTATTCATCGTATCTCCCAAAACACCGCTCAGTCAAAACGAAGGGGCTTTCACAATTGAAGGTTAATTTGGACTATTCAAGTGAAGAACAACAAGATGGAAAGGACAAGTTAGTCAAATCAAGCACCCTCATTGGCTCACTAATGCCACGTGGACTCAAAGAAGCACAAGAGATGATGATTTTTACATTGGAATTACTCACACAAGTAACACAAGCTGTCACATCAAAGGATTGCCAGCTTGGCAATCCGTGTGACTAGCAAATGATCCAACGACTCTAATCTATTCTCCAATGATTGGATTAATGAATGGCTATGATTGGCAGGAGCGTGGGTAGCAAGGGAGGCCTAGAAGGATCTATGAGAGGCTATAAATAGAGCTCACACTCTCACACACAAAAAGGAGGAGTCTAGATTTTCATTTTTAGTTTAAATTACATCTTAGCTTATGCAAATTTCCTTTTAAATGTAATTTTCTTTTAAGTAGTTTGTAACTTTCAGATTTAAAGCTTTGT
>BQNB010111075.1:2018-22426 GCA_026074375.1 Tanacetum coccineum
AGAACTGGACATTTACTTGATGATTTGTAACATGACACTGATTTCTGACAAGCTCATTCATCAACTTGTAGAACCGTGAGTAACCCGTGATGTGAATTTTCCAAACTCCTAATATAAATTGGTTTCAAGATCTTGAACATTGATTGATTCACCTTGTTTCAACCTTTCAATGGCTTTCCACATTTCACATGCATTAGGACAAGCATCAACTATGGAGTAAATATCGTTATTTATCCCTATGAGAATGATCTAAACGGCTTCAGCTTCAGCATTCAATTGATCCCGTGTGTCTTGTGAAACATTCTTATTGTTCTCCATATACCCTTCTGTAGTTGTTTTAGAACTACCTTCAGCAACTAGAACTGTCTTCTCAGTCCATTTAAACTTGTATGGTGGATTTTGGAGACAATAGTGGATGAGTTCATTGTTAGGTTTGGTGTCGATGTATCTCTTGATTCTGGATTTCCACAGAACGTAATTACCCGATGCTAACATTGGTGGATGATCTTTGCCACCTGCTTCCATGATAGCATTATGAAAAGCATTGGATGTTTGAGTTTGCATATTGGTATTTGACATTTTGATGAAGTTGTGAATGAATATCGGATCTTAAGTGTTATGAAGTGTTGATTAGATTATGCTTTTAAATGAATTCAATTAACTTCCACAGGATTTTACAACTCTATGATTAAAATCGAGAAGAAAAACTTGCTTGTCGGGATTTTACAAAATTAATAGAAAAACCGTAAAAGTCGAATTGATTTGAAGTTGAGGTTTGATGTTTGATTAATTAATTAACGTTTTAAGTCTAAAGTTTATGGTTAATTAAAATCTAAAGTACAAAGTCCAATAGAACAAGGTTCGTGAAATTCAAAGTGTTCAAACAGTTGGTAAACCGCTGGTATTAACACTAAACCGCTGCTCTCATAAACTTCAAACCGCTGCCTGTTTTCTTTTAAACCGCCATTGTTAAATAGTCAAACCGCTGCTAAAAGAATTAGTGCAAACCGCTGGCAATTTTTCCTCAATCCGCTGCTTCTAAAATTTAATCAAACCACTTCTTTAAGTTTCTTGATCAAATCAATGGGTTATAAACAAAATCAAACCACTGCCTTTGTTTCTTTCGCAAACCGCCAGCAAAAGGAATAGACCAAACCGCCACTAAGATTTGCAAACCGCCACTGTTCTTTTTAGCAAACCGCCGCCAATGAAAATTTGGGCAGAGTGACGTTTCAATTTTGACCTTAGAAAATTTCTTCCTTTGTACCTGTTCAAACCGCTACCTATTTGAAAGAGTAAACCACTGTGAGAAAAAAATAAGCAAACCGCCACTAATGAGTTAAAAATAAGTACACATTGGACCACTTAGCTCAAACCGCCACCTGTACCATCTTTTGTTTTCTTGTTCAAACTTGGTAAACAAACAAATAAGTCACTTTCTTAACTCCAAACCGCTACATATAAAATGAATAAAAAACTTAAACCGCCACTTAGAATCTTAGAACAAAATAAGCTAAAAAATCCAAATAAGCTACATAAATTTTAAAATAAGCTTTTAATATATAAACGAAGTGGGTAAAAAAAGATTAATCACAAAACAACAAGCTTTACTTTGTGAATCTTCAAGAATAATCCAAACCGCCACCTAGAAACTCTAAATAACCCGAATAGTATAAGCTTAGTAATCTGCCTAAAAGCTTATCTAACACATGAAATAAGAACATAAGAAGTTGTTTTATGAGTAGAACAAGGAGAGTAGTAGCTTAACAAACTAAAAAACTAAACAACCAAGTGAGATGTGGGCTTTTTGTCTTCAAATAAGCTACATTTTTAAGCTTATTAACCACAAAACAACCACTAAACACCCCTTAGTGATTGATACCACATGATATCCCACTGGTAATCCATACACAACTATAATAAGTGCACCAATAAGCACTAGGGACGAAAACAAGTAGAAGAAAAGAGAGAAGTGAAAATGAAAGAATATTAGATTAAAAGAGAGAGTTTGGTGAGTTACACATACAACAAATGGCAACCAACACCCTCTCCGTGTGTGGAGAGGGTTTCTTTTATACCTTTAGTCTTTTACTTGGCACATGGGCTTTCTTAATGGGTCGGGCTTGGCTTGACTTGGGCTTTAAGCCTGATACATGGACAATATTAGATTATATTCCAAGCCCGTCAATACCCGACTACCCTATTACATTACAAGACCTAATTGACTGAATAAGACTGATAACATTCTTTCTTGACTTAATATAATTAAGGCTAACATCTTCTATCAAAGCAAAATTGGTAACCCTTTACCCAAAAAAATAGATGTTATCAGTAGCGTCTCCTAGCCTTCAAATCACCAAAATCATTCAAACCCAAACATCGTCTATTGCGATGATCTTCTTCCTAATATAAAAGATTAGGAACTCATTCTTTGTGAGAATGTCATATGTATTGACACTCACAAAAGTTCAATAGATGCATGCTTTGCCATCATGCTCTATCATCTCCAAACATGTCAAAAAATTAATCTTGCTTGCTACATTGCTTACAAGATTAAGAATGTCAAAAATTAAGTCGATTGTCCTCTCTCATATGGTTTGATTTTCACTCGTCTCTACAAGCATGTCCTTGCACAACATCCACCTTTGTTCCGTTCGCACTCAAAACTACACATCATTCTACACTATCGAATGATAAATTCCATCAATGGGAAAAATAGGGAAAAGGAAGCTAAGGATGAGGAAGTTAACTTCACAATACCCAATTTGCCATCATCGACCGAAAGTACTAATCAATCATCTCCTTTACTGGGATATTGACAAAGAATTGCCTTAGTCAATCAATGGTAGTTTATCTATTAAGAATCATGGATTACTATTCTAAGATGTTATTATTTGTCGCTTGCTTGCCATTACTATGTGCAAAACTATGATATTTTGATGATTATGTATGCTTATGACTGTTATTTGTGCTTTGGTTGTTTAAAATGCATGTTCTTTATTTTTTGGGGATGCTTTAGCCCGTTCTGATCATTCTCGACTATCTCACGGATCCATGGATCTAGGAAACCTAGATCTGTGCGTTGTTTTGGTGTATCTATGACTATGATGACCGATTTTATCCTTATTTGTTTATTTTCAAATATCTTGATCCTTAGGATAAAATGAATCCTCCATATTATCCAAGAACCTTTATACCAAAGCTTACACCAAACCCTCTATATAACAAACATACTCTAAACCACTCAATCTCATTCCTTTTCCCCTAGATCACAAAATGTCTAGTTCATCCAATAACTCAACACCTACACTCAAAAGGAAAATCATTCAAGAACATCTCACCAAACTCAAATCTAACTAAAGCAATTCAACCAATCCTCCTTTTGAAGTTTTGGAAGAAAGACTCACACACATTCATCACTTGACATGTCATTGTTGTAGTTCCTCTCGATGTGAAATCGGACTACTACTACGAGAAATACATCTCATGTTCGAATATATACAAGAACACACTCCTTAAAACTACAAACCATCCCTACACAACAAAATAGATCACTTGATCCTAACAACAAACTACGACCCTCATCTCATTACATGTAGATGTTGTAACAACAAAATAGAACAACTTCAACGCATACAAGAAGGAGTCCACTTTATATGCTCCTACATTTAACACCACATTGGATCTTCATCCAACCCACCATACTTTCCACACTAACCACCTTGCTATTTCTCCTCACCCTACGGATTATATGGGAAAATTAATATTTTATCCCAAGATTTAGAATTTTAGTTGTTTTAATTCTTCTAGTTTATTTTAATTTTACTGTAATCCTTTTAGTTTAGTTTGGCTTTACGCCTAATTTTATGTTACTTCTCTTATAATGGATTTAACATTATTAATTATTGTGTTGTGATGATTGGTGGTTGTTTATTGCTTATATATATGCATGTGTTGTTGCTATATATATTTGCATGTCTACTAACTTTGGTTTGTAGCACACTTCCATCGCTCAATTCCTTTATGCCCCAAGCAAGGGGGAGCATACACCGAGGGGGAGCTTTTGCAAATTCGTCTTTATTTTTACTTTGCATTCGTCACGAAGTTACTTAGCATTCGTCAATATACGATTTGCAAGCCATGCCTCTACAACACTTTTTGCTTCGACAAAAAGGGGGAGAAGATATGTAAACTCAACCACTAAATACTTATTTAGTAACTTTTAATACATATGATTTATATTTTATCATCATCAAAAAGGGGAGATTGTTAATACAAATATTCGTGTAAAAATGATATTTATATTTAATGATCTTCATGTTTTGTTAATAACAAATATAATGTCATAATACGTAAACAAGTTATTTAGTCGTAATACTTAACGACGTCAAATCACTTAAGGTATGAATATGACATTATTAAACATAGTTAATGATTAAAAAAAATATTTTATATTGCATTTAAACTTAATCATTTGCATAAAACTTTTCTAATCAAATAATTTTAAGTAAACACATGATTAATTATAAGCTAGTTATATTAATTAATAAGACAAAATAAAATTAACCATAAGTAGAAACAATCTTTTCAAATCTTTCCTAATCTAGAAAATCTTTCCTTATTTATATTATAAAATATTTTCCTTCTATAAGAATCTAATAAATCTGATTTTAAGTACATAAGAATATTTTGTTAAGATTTGAGGTTAATCACAAAAAGACAAAATCTGTCCCAACTGCAACCCACGGATACAACAAACCGAAAGACAGATTCAGGTGATGGTGGATCCGTGGATTCGTGCGTCCAGCTGTTAGGACCAGATTTTGAATTTCAAATGTTGGCTATAAATACCAACATCATGTCTTCATTTTAGACAATCCTTTCTAATATTTTTCTTTCTAGCTTTTTCATTTATATACATTCTTTGATCATTATACTTGTTTCATAATCCATTACAAGTGATCAAATCATTTCACTCTTTAGTGAAGAACACAAATGAAGACATCAAGCTTCAAGTGTAATTAGTTTAGTTGTGTCATCACTATTGTAATATTTATCTATCTTCAATCTCTTGTGTTGTGTATATCATATGTGTATGATAGATTAGTAGTTAAGGCCTTAAAAGACAAAATATGTCCCAGCTGCAACCCACGGATCTAGCAAACCTAAAGACGGATCCATGTGATGGTGGATCCGTGGATCCGTGCGTTAATCTGTTAGGACCAGATTTTGAATTTCAAATGTTGGCTATAAATACCAACATCATGTTTTCATTTTAGACAACCCTTTCTAATATTTTTCTTTCTAGCTTTTTCATTTTCATACATTCTTTGATCATTATACTTATTTCATAATCCATTACAAGTGATCAAATCATTCTACTCTTTAGTGAATAACACTAACGAAGACATTAAGCTTTACGTGTAGTTAGTTTAGTTGTGTCATTACTTTTGTAATATTTATCTATATTTAATCTCTTATGTTGTGTATATCATATGTGTATGATAGATTTGTATTTTAGGCCTTAAAATACGTAGTGTGTTAGATTAGTTCTATCTCGAAGTAGAACTTAATATTTAGCTTAGTATCGGAAAAAGTATAAGCGACGTGTACGGTTTTCTCCGCTTAAAGGGAGTTTATTGACATAGTGAAGAAAACTCTCAAGTTAGGTACTTGAGGAGTGGAGTAGGGCGAAGAGGAGCTTCGTAGCCGAACCACTATAAATCATTGTGTCATCGGTTTGATCTCTCCTATCTTTACTTAATTATATTTCGCATTTACTTATTCATTTATTACGTCGCTATCATATACACTTGTGTATATCTCTTGATTTCACATAAGTAGACAATCTAAGTATTAATTTTTAAAACGGTAAAACTATTCAACCCCCCTTCTAATTTCTACATGTACCTAATGTGGAAATTTGTTTATATTCTTTTATTTACAAAAATGCTACCCAAGTGTTGTTGTTTTGGTGAACTGACAGACGTCGATTCATAACATGAACTATATATAATCATAGGTGCCATAAGGTGTGTTCTATTTTGTTGCAGGATAATGGTGGTATGTTTTTATGTCCATCATTATGTCTTTAGAGTTCCCAGACTTTTAGATCATTTTGGTAGTGCGATAGCTTATTAGGTATGTGTTCTTATATCTTAATTCATGTTTTCATGTTGGTGGTGATGTTGTTTGCGTGGGATTTTTATGTGCGGCGCAAGCCACCATTTTTATCAAACATGAAGGCAACAACACATGTATACATTATAGTTTTTAAGCCGATAGTTAATAGTGTTAGGCATTGGAGTAACGCGGTATGCTTTTTCTATATACTTTGTGCAATGTATTTACGAATCTAATTTATATCGTTTTGTCATTGGAAGAAAAAATGTAGCCGACAAAAATGCAATTGTAGTTTATTACAGACATTCTTTGTCATGTTAAGTATAAATATCGATGTTCTGATTATTAATTATTAACAGATTGTTATCTTTTGTTTTTAGGCTATCTAAGATGGTGTAGCTGTGAGGATGATAGAAGAAATCGATGTTAAGTTTTTTATGATGCTTGGAGGTGGAAATAAAGACTGCATCGTTTCAAACCTACACAATGCGGTTTCAAGGCGAATGTAAGAGGAACGAATAGGCTAGGCCTCAAAACGACGTACTTTTGGTGTCCTCAAAAAGAAAAAGGATTCGTTAAGGTATGCTATTTATAGCTTCCGTGAATATTTATGTTTTTGGGGCATTTAAGAAGACTGTTATTTTAGTTCAAACCATCAGTAAAGTTTATATTTAAGCAACCAGTGTTTTTTATGCGCACTTGTGATCGTAATATTTGAAATTGATTTTTGGTGGTTTCGCGTTTATGTTACTGTTAATACTTCTGATTGTCAGCGGTTAGGTTATGGCGATATAGTTTTATATGTGCCTCATAAGTTGTCTTCCTATATGTAATTTGGATAATATTTCACTGCTTATGATGTTCGTGTCACTCAGCTGCAACTGCATTTTGTAGCCACCACTGTATTTGAACCAAACTATGCATATACCACGTCTAATTACTAAAGCATTTTCATTTTTTTTCTAGGTATCCATGCTATCACAAGTTTCCATGCTAATGTTGGTGTACGGATAATTAAAAGTCACAAAAAAGATGCCTTGAATTGGAAAAAAGAGCGAAGATGATGAAAAAGTTGTTTGGTGTTAGAAGTCGAGGTTCAAGATGTTATTCAAGCTTCATTGTGACAAAGATTATCCGTCCCCGTTTATCAAAAATCATTTATATCGAATTCTACTATCCTCTCTACCTCATTATCGGTGGCGTGTCTGTTACCATTGACATTTTAATAATGGCAGGTCTAAGCACAAAAGGTTGTTACGATGGAAGGCCGAGAAGATTCAAGAATGGATTTGGTTTATTTTCTAAACTGGTATGCTGACTCAGGTATTCTATAACTTTATTCTTCTGATCACGTTTTATTGTTTTCTATGGATTCATTTGAATAAGAATTGTTGTTCTTATATATTAAAAAATGATTTTTTTAATCATCATAAAGCTTGAAGAAATTTACATTGCAGTTAACTATGTTCGGTGTATGAAGAAGTGTTTATATCCAACTATTAAGATAAAGTTAACTGTTAGGCATGAATGCATCCAAGTTTTATGCTGATGTGATACTTTAACCAGAAGGTTGAGTGCTCGATCCATGTGTTTCCAGTTATGGCTGGTAGACCAACACCCAGTTTGGTATCGTTGTATTGATGTCATCTTGACATGAATTTCAGGGTTTTAGTCAAGAATTGGCAGGCGATGATGTAGATTATCAAGGCGATTAAGAAGACCCTTATTTCTCACTAAGTCACGATCGTTGTGGCCCTCGTCATGATGAACAACATCATAACTAATCATCTCAATGGTATGTAGAACCTTGAATTCTTTTTCATTTATTTCATTTGATCTTGAGGACCAATTTTCAACAACAAACTCTTAAAATGCACAACACTCAATGTGCGTTATTTGACATCTGAAATCTTCCCACATCTTCTGTAAGTTGCAGTAGTAGCTAACACGCATATGAAATTCCACATCCATCAACTCTTTCTCAGTTTGAGTTCTTACTCATTTTCCATTGTTGGAAGGTTTTAGAAGGCAGCCAAAATACCTATTATTGACCATGTTTTTCGTATTTAAAGAATAAGATGGTAAACCATGAATTGTGGGATCATTAATTTCATCGTTAACCAGCCGATGCTCTAAAAATAGATAAGATGCTCGAGAACAGCATCGGTTTTTGTCATGTTTCACGTTCGAATATCATTTGTCTTTGTTTGCTGAAATTTTGTATATTGTACTTATTTGTTCTCAATATGGTGATAGAAATTTGATTGCCAATGGAAAATGTACTCTTTCCAGTTATATTTATGACGCTTATAGCTTGCTTGCAAATATTTGAAACTCCCAGTGCAACATAAGATACGAAATTTGAAAGAAGAAAAAAATTCTTACATTAAGTTAACAAGAGATAGTATTTGTATAACTTTTATCATAAGTTCTGTTTGATATTCATAATCGCATTAGCGTATGATGTTCGTAACAAATACATGTATTATAAAGCCCCCCGCTGCAATGCGCGACAACATAATTATTCGTTTAAAACATGTTGTAAATAAAAATTAAAATTGATCTAACCGAGATCTTAAAATAACATAAACTCTTTTCAAGCAAATATCACCAAGCTCGAGCTAAATTCGACTACTAAAATTTAGGCTCAAAATTTGACTCGAGCTAGATCGAGCTTCATTTTTCAAACTCAAACTTGATCAAACTTTAAATTTCAAACTTGAGTTAGGATGAGCCTACCTTTCAAGCTCGAGCTCGATAAATACATCATATTTTAGTTAACCTTAACTTGTTTTATATATTATATACATAAGACTTTATATAACAATAATAATAATAATAATAATAATAATAATAATAATAATAATAAAGTGATGGCTCATATAGTATCTCGGCTCTTCACTAACTTTTTGTAAATCCTATTTTCTTAATAAAGTGATGTTATAATAAAATAATAATAATAATAATAATCATAATAATAATAATAATAAAGGAGTGGGGGCTCAGCTTTTTGGAGCGCGTGCTGCTATTCATATTTTAATAGGATTAACTTTGCTATAGCTAAATGAGTGGGGGCTCAGCTTGTATCTCGGCTCGCCACTAATTTTTTTTGTAAATATCATATTTGTTATAATAAAGTGATGTTATAAATAAAAATAAAATCATAATAATACATCACCCAAGTGATGAATCTCTTTCTTGATGGGAAATGCCCCAATGGGTTGGGCGAGTATATTACCAGTGCTCCTCTCACACCGTTGGTAAAACCAGGTGGTGGTATTCGTCCTATAGTTGTGGGTACTGTCTGGAGACGTCTGGTCTCTAAGGTTGGTGCTATTTTGATTGGCCATTCTTTGGATGGTTATTTAGACGGTCTTTAGTTTGGTATGAGGGTGGCGGGTGGAAGTGAGGCTATCCTTCATTTCGTTAATCGTTTGATTGAGGCTTGTGGGGATGATGTTGGTCTTTCGATGTTGTTGGTGGAATTTAAGAATGCCTTTAACTTAGTAGATCGATAGGTTATGTTACGTGAAGTTCATCTCCGTTGCCCTGCTATCTCACGTTGGGTAGAATTCTGTTACTCTAATCTAGCTAGATTGTATTACAGGGAGTACACCTTATGGTCGTGCGAATGAGTGCAGCAGGGTGATCCCCTTGGCCCTTTGCTTTTTTCCCTATTATTACATCCCTTAATATGTAAGATTAGAGACTCCTTTAGCTTTCTTTACATGCTTGGTATTTGGGTGATGGTACTATTGTTGGAGATACTATGGTTGTTGGGAAGGTTTTAGAATTAATTATGGAGGATGGGCTGGTTGGGGTGTGGCTTACATTTCAACATTGACAAAAATGAAGTTTTTTGGCCAAAGGAAGACCCTCAAAGCAGGCTTGCAGGTATTTTTCCACCTAACATTTCTAGACCCTTGCATGGTGTTAAATTACTTGGTGGGCCTGCTAGTGTGGATTTTGATTTTTTAATGAGCTTGTGATGAAGAGAGTGGCCAAAACCATTGGGCTTATGGATGCTATTGCTAATATTAATGATCCTTAATGCGAGTTGTTGCTTCTTCGTTCTTGTACGGGTATTTCCAGACTACATTTTACTATGTGCACATGCCCTCCTCGTGTCTTTGAGTTAGCTCAATGTTATTTTGACCTGGCTCTCCGTTCTTCTCTAGAGCGTATTATTACTGCTTCTGGACCAAGATTTGGCGGCTGGTAATAGAGGCTTACCACCTTACCTTTTTCATTTGGGGGGCTTGGTGTCTATTCTGCGGGTGATGTTTTGAATTATGCCTTTCTTGCTTCTCGATTACAGTCTACTGGCTTGCATACTAAGCTTCTTCGGCATACTGGTATTATTTCTCCCGGGCCTATTTTCTATAATGCCTTGTCTGTGTTTAATACATCTATGAAGACTGACCTTTTGAGTAATCCAAGTAAGATCGCTTCCCCCAAACTCATGAAGAAAATGGCAGATATATATTTCACACGGGTTACTAAACATGCATAGTCCACATTTTCTTTATCTCCTTGACAAATGGCCTTATGGACTTCGCAAAGGGAGGATCATACCTCTGACTCGCTTAGGACGGTCCCTATTTCTGGGTTGGGACAAACTATGAATGGTTAGAATTATCATTGTGTTTTGTGTTATCGGCTAGGTATCCCTTTTTTTGTTTCAAAGCCTTGTTCAGGGGTTTTTGCTGGGGATATTTATGGAGACCATGTTGTATCGTGTGCTGGGAATATTTGTATTAAACATCGTCATAACGTTGTGCGCGATACCCTTGTTGACATATGTTATCTTTTTGGGATTTTAGCTGGTAAAGAAGTTGATATCGGGTTGGATGGGGGCGGGACAAACCATTACGTCCAGCAAGTATGTTACTTTACTCGTAGAATGGTGGAATTGATGTGTGTGTGGATCTGACTGGATCTTCACCTTTGACGCAAACCAGGATGGTTGATTTCATACCCGGTCAGGTCATGATTGATGTTGCACAGCGTAAACGCATTAAGTATATGGCTAAGTGTGCGGCTATTGGATATGGGTTTCTTCTCTTTTCTTTCTCTTCTTTGGGGAATTAGAGGTAGACGTAGTTACATTGCTGAAGCGGATCCAAAAGTTCTCCATGGCTTAGGACATTGGGGCACGTGCTGCTATTCATATTTTAATAGGATTAGCTTTGCTATTGCTAAAAAGTGGGGGCCCATATAGTATCTTGGCTCCCCTCTAACTTTTTTTAATTATCCTATTTCTTCTAATAAAGTGATGTTATTATTAAAATAATAATAATAATAAGGTAATTAATTATTTACAAGTGGATAAAACTGTAATATAAACAAAGCACAATAAGGTTCGCAAGTCTCTGAGCCTTAATTCTGAAACTTACTTCTTACTTAGGTAGCTCAAGCTTGACATAACTTTGAATGAATGTCAATTTCATGTTTTAACTAATCAAAAGAGATTTTGATGATGTTGGTGCAACATTGACTAAGATCTCTTTTATGTTTTAATGATAACAAATAAACGTTGGCAACACTTACAATTACAAACGATGGCCAAAATTTGAAAATCGAGAATTATGTTTCTGGCGCGGTGATGGTATGTCAGCGCGCCAGGGGCTGTCCCGAGTTTGCAGATTTATTTTGTCGGCTTTCCTCTTACCCGACACATATGAAACTTCAATAAAGGTATGTACATGATATTTGAGCTTTTGAGAACACTACAAATGAGGTTTAGACTTAGAGAGGAGCAAAAAAAGCCTCTCATTTTTAACAAAACGCCAACTCAAATCTTTTATCAATTGCCTCTAGCCAATGTCAAAACATCTTTCTAAACCTAGTATGAATATACTTTCAACAGGCCATTAAACGAAAGTATTCATTTAACCTTAATCTGGATTTACGTTGTTCCTAATCACGCAACGGGTTAAACTTTCTTATTGGTCAAACTAAGTCAAAGGCCACTTTGCCTAAACGCATCCTTTCTCGTTATGGGATATGCTTTACTTGAGATGCAAAGAAGTTACCTTGTTTGCATCAAGATGATTAGTTATCAAATTAATTTATGATAATTATAAATTAAGTCCAAGTGACTAATTAAGTTTGTGGTATTTGAAGATAAATCTTACTTTGATCCTTCCTATCTTTTTATAAATAAATGATTTACAAACTCGCACATGTGTTCCTCATATGTCCTCTACATAATCACTTCTCTTCTAAAACATCCTAGTATCCTACTAATCATTTGTTAATCCCTTCTACCCAACAAATAATTATACCTTCCACACACTTTATACACTCCTTTCTTGAACCAACCTATAATCACATGTCACACACTCTATACACTCCTTTCTTGAACCAACCCATAATCACATGTGCCCATCTCTTATCTATCTTAATGGCAATGCAATTATTAAACCATAGTCAATCCTTTGATTATTCTCTTCTTCATCATCAACACCATCTCCAAGCTTAAACCTTTCTCCATATAAATCTGTCTCAAATAATACCCATATGGGACAAGTCACATTCCTTACACCATTGTACTTGATGTACTTCTTGTCTCCTAACATTTCAACATAGGCTCATTTCTATCATATCAAAACATTCTCCACCATATATACTTCCTATTCATTCTCATCTTCAATTCTTCAACTCACATACTTCCATTATAAATTCAAGATATACACACACTCACTCAAAACTTTCTCTACATTCTCATATCCTATCAAGCTTGAATTTAAATCTTAAAACCTCACTAATCTTCTCCTATAAATTTTGCCACCTCACTATCTCGTCTCAACCATTCATTTTGAATGTGATCTTTAGGCTCCAAACCATCACATCACTCCAACCCATTGCCAACTTACTATACCTCTACCTCTACCTCATCCTTATCCTCAAGATTTTGAATTGGATTCTTAGGCTCCAAAATATCACATCATGACAACTTACCTCCAACCTTATACCACATGCCTCTTATTTGAATTTGAATTTAAATTTATCCCTCCAACATCCACACTTCATATCCATGTAAAGGAATATTCCTTTGGAATATTCTATATGCTTTTGGCATATTTCTTTCCATCCTAACTATGTTAACTCATCAACCCAACTATGGTTGGTTCCCAACTAAACCATTTACATGTAAGGAATACCCTAAACATTCTTCTAAATTACTTCACAAATGTTTTTATTAAATGGTTGTTTGAGTTGGTTAACCTTGAGTGTAAGAATAGTGTAAAGGTCAAAGCGTGAAGTATAATTGGGGGTTTAGCATGAGCGGGTAGTTAAAACGCCAAAAATCAAAAAAAGATGGGTCTGGCACGCTGATGGCACATTGACGCATAGGTCAGCGCGCCACTAGCTGTGTGATTTTGCCACTTCCAAGTTTTTGGCCTATAAATACCCCCTGTTGGTTATTGTATTCCTCACCTCTTACCATTCTTTCTTCCTCACTTTTCTCTTCTCTTATCCTCTAAGTCTAACACCTCTTGTGTTCTTAATCTTTTCTTCTATCACCCATTGAAGAACACATCTACGCAAGAGAGAGACATAAGTACGTAATCCACACTTGTGTGTTAGTAGTCGAGGATCTTTTTTCTCATACCTTTTCTATTAGAATCGAGTCTTTATGTTAGGTTAGGACTTGGTTCAACAATCTATCATTCATTCAATTATTTATAAGGGATGTCTTGTATCTTAATGATCAATCCTGGTTCATTGAAGATCTAGTTGAGGTTTGGTAAGCTTCCAAGGGGAAGTTCTTAGTGGTCCTAGTTGATCTTAGTGATCCTAGAAGAAAAGTTGAATCACGAGTTCTTAAGTTTAGATTTAGAGGGCAGAATATTGTAGGAAGTAGCTATTCTTTAGCGCTGATCTTAGTGCATATCGGTGGTACGAAGTTGTAATACGGTTTATAGTCCACCATAAGGATTCTACTAGAGTAATAGTATCGGTGTCTCTCTCTCTCTCTCTCTCTCTCTCTCTCTCTCTCTCTCTCTCTCTCTCTCTCTCTCTCTCTCTCTCTACTTATTGCTCATATCGCTAAGTAGATCATTACACCACTCAGTTCCTTTGAGACTTTAAGTTTCATAAACTTTGAAGAAGTCAAAAAGACCATATTTACCCCCCTCCTCTACGGTTCTACAGATGAGTAAAATGACATTTGATTAGTCCAAAGTGTATTCAGTAAGAAATTTAAAAACTGTATGCGTTTTCAAGACACACATATTATATTCCTCTCAAACTTATAACACGGTAAAATAATGTATCACAACTTTCAAAGAAAATAAAAACTTGGTTTTATTATTTTATTTAGAATTAATTACTTAAATCGTTTTTGTGGTTTGTCAGGTGGCACCGGTTTAGACTTTAAAAATTTTTCTTGAGGTTTAGACCGGTTACGATTTTGGTCCGTTGACCAATAATTTCTCGTAACATAATTGAGACCAAATTTAATTATTTATTCTGTTTGTATGGATCATATAAGCAAAAAACCAATGACTTAATGCAATAAGGATGTTTTAAACTTGACCACTTGTAAACTCACTTTATCAACCAAAGTAACTCGGTATTCGATTTCAATTTTAAAGCATTTTCACCTCACCTAAGAGTAGATTCCACACAAGACCATGTCAATTGTATTAGATATCTAAAGAAGCATGCAAAAGTTCCGTGACTATACAGAAACAATTTCTTAATTCAATTTGACAGTTCTGTAACTTCTTCGGGGGTGTTTGACTAAGCTTATTTAGGTGTTGATGTGTCGTTGTGTGGTGTATACTTTTATGATTTAAGTTTTAAATTTATATTTTGTCGACTTAACCAAAAATAACACTTTAACGAGTAATGTACCCGGTCGGCGGTAGATTCGTGGTAAGTAGGGTGTCGAACACTTGAAGCGAGGTTAAATCTATTAATTTATTAATATTTTGGTTATCTAATCTAAGTTAATTCTAATCTAAGTCAAACCTATGCTAATCCTATGTTAGTTCTAATCCTAATTCTAACAGGTAAAAGGGGGGTTTCAGCTTGAGAGACTGACACGGGTTTAGTGGTGACTATAATCAATTCAAGACATTTTAACCCATGCAAGCAAATTAACAGAAGATAAAAGAGCGGTTGAGCCTTATGATAGAAAATTGTATTAGCCATCATTAATCCGATTAGAAGTTGGTTTGTTTATTCAGTGCAATGTTTACTTATCTCGAAGAGGCATATCATTCTTAGACTTAGACGGGACTTCATCCTAAGACCTAGACACATTAATTCTGTTACAATTAAAGTATCCGCATAAAGCATCCTTATTTGCTGATTATAATCTATCTTAGGGATTAAAGCAATGGTGATCTTGTTAAACCCTAGCTCATAGAGACTTTACCCACTTACTGCTTAATGACAATTTTTACACTAGTAGTCCACTTATCCAACTATCCCAGAACATTATTTGTTAAATTATCTAGATTCACCTACTAGTCAACATGTTTAATAAACCAAAGGCAATATCCGATTAACTAGTTAAGCTAGAAGCGTATCCTTAGCACGAATTTAGAAGAACAATATTTATGATCCTATGATTCTAGATGTATAAATTACTATATGGAGAGCTATCCCGTCATATAGATTACTTGGTTCGTATCACTAGATCCATTTGAATGATCGGTCGCATACAAAAGCACGTAAACAAGTATATTGATAAACATAAATAAGAATACAACGATAAATCAAGCAATCGAGATATAAACAAAACCAAACATTTAGATCTTCATAATAATGGCTAATACTCGAAGGTATTAGCCTTCAAACATCATAATTAATACAAGAGTAATGACGTAGCCAATGTAAACTAACCGAGTTAACGAATGATACTAAAAACTAAACGATTACAAAAGTATAAGAAATTACACGTTGTCTTCTATGGATTGGAATGCATTGCAAGACCTCTTTTGCTTTTTTTCTCCTCTGAAAATTGACTTTTATGGTTTAGGTATCGAGAATATGATTTAGCACTCTTAAAACTCGTTTTTGAGTTTTGTATTTATAGGGTCTGGAGTCAATGTCGATACGACGTATCCAATGTATTGGATACGGCGTATTAGGGTTTCTTGGAGTAGGGACCACATACTATATCTCCAATACGGCGTATTGGTCTTCACTGGATACGGCGTATTGAACTTGTTTCCTTTGTGGTCTTTGGTGAGTGCAGGCACGGATACGTCGTATCTTCCTTGGTGGATACGAAGTATTGGTTGTCAGAATAGTAATCTTTAAAATATCTTCGTTTAAGCTCCAGAATGCGCGCCTTTTGCTAATATTCATCAAGTACTCCGTAATTACTGCAATTCTCAAATACAAACGATTAAGTAACAATTATTTGCAATAATTATACAAAATCGGTTAATTACATGGGATAAATGATGCTATAAAATAGACGTTATTTGATGTCATCGGGTGCCCATTGGCTTATTGCATAATTTCTAAAAAATTCCTTATTGGATTTTCTAAGGGTTATAAAGATTGAACATTCATAAGATACCTTGTACACTAAGTTTCCAAAACAGAATAGGCTCTCTTATAAAGCACAAATAATCAAACAACATTAAGACAATTCTAACCGATTAAGTAATAAAAGTTAGAACTAAATATGTCAACATGAAACAAAAACTTCAATAAAGGAAAGTAAAAACATGAATTTTCTCTAAGTATACCATGTAATAACTCTGATACAACACAGAAATCATTGGTGTCACAGACTTGTAAATGGGTTGACCAGTCTAACCCATTTATTACATATGTCCGTGTTCGGATTAGGTTTCCAACCCACCTAAGATGAAAGTAAAAACATAACATTTTTTACCTATAAACTCAGTCAACCAACTTGTTTACAACACATTTAGCCCAATTACAGCCTCCATGTAAACCTTTAAACTTTTTACATGGGTCACAAATGGGTCCACCCGACAACCCGCTAAATATATAAATAAAAAATTACTAAGTTATATGTATAAATTAAATCCTTATAGACCGTTAAACCCAATCACAACCTGAATTTAAACTAGTAACCCGTTAATGCACTTAAGATTATAAAAAAGAGATATAAGTTACGGTGGTTTAAACCGATTACAACCTAGTTACAAATCGTTTAACCAGCCAACCCAATTATCCCGATCACAAACTGAATACAACCCATTTAACTCGTTTACATACACGACTTACTGGAGGTCATAAACTAGTTACACGAGTTAGGGTTAAGTTTTTTCGTCAAGATTAGTCTAATGAATGTTCGGGTTGGGTGACAGCTACCCGAGACTAATTGCTAAGACCCTTTAAATTCAATTTATAAGTTTACCTCTGCTAAGGTTGGGTCAGTTTCACCTGTTTCTTTTTTACTACAACGCAAGCTATATTTATGATTAAAATAATGAATGGCGAAGATCATCTTGCCTCAATGAAAAGCCTTTTAATCCATTGTATACCGATCTTTGCAATGTCCCTTGCATAAATGGGGGAAAATGTCAATTTAGATTGTTTAGTGAGTGCATGAACCAGGGTAAACTAGAAATCCATCTAGCACTTCCATGCTTATGTTCTTGTATCCCCTAATTTTTGGTAGGATCGACAGGATGTAGAAAGTTTAAATATATAACTTATTATTCAATAAGATGACGACAATAAGCAACCAATGAATTTTATAGATTACCAATCTAACTGCATCTATTCGAATAATATATTTGAAAGAGACATTTCTTGGTTCTTTCTCTTTCAATTTACCAAAAACCATAGCAAAGATTAGAATAATTGAAGCCACTCCGGAGACCCACTTAGGAGCAACTTTTTCCACTTTATACATATAATCCTTTAGCAAGCCCACGATAACCTCAACTTATGGTGAATTACTTATGAATTCCATCATATATTTCATCAACAAAGTACATCACAAAGAAAGTGTCATACATCACATATTGAAGTTTCAGGTTTCGAGTTATCAAAGTTTTAGTAGGAACATTTGGAACAGTTATTAACTGAGTTAACAGAGCATGATTGCTCTTTTCTTGTAATTATAAATCACTTCTTGTTTACAAATTAATGCTTGTTAACTTTTTTACTTAAAACCAAACAAATACAGACTTGGTTAGAAACTATCCAATAATTACGCAAAAGGTCATAGCCATGCCCATCCCTTTAAAGGTAGTAATATAGCAGTGGGAAAGTGAACATGTAATTCACACAATCAGTGTTCTTAGCTCAGTTAAGTAGATAAAATAAGGACTTGGGGAAGAAGACCCACGTAACATAAGAATACTTAAAGTGTGCGTGAAACAGTTAAACCTCTTTGCATATGTCATAAAGATCTAAAAACACAATCTTTCATACTATCAATTCATAGTCAGCTCTAAGCCACGTTTCATCTATGATTCTTTTGTTTCCAAAAAAGTAGTATCTGACTATTATTTGTGGCAAGACCAAGGAAAAAAAAGATGTTTTTACTATTTTTGTCTTTGTCAATGTCTTAGCAACTGTATCGGAAACTGTCTCTACAATTGTAACTTTCTCTACAACTTCAACTGTTCATGCCATTTCCTGTCTTGACGGTGTAAGCTCTGAGATATAGCATTTTCCTACAAAATATTTTTGTTTGAGTAATACACTCAATAATGTTTTCCATGTTGAAACCAAATGTGTATTGCGTGTTTCCATTTATTTACGTTAAAATTTTACTTTTTAAAATATATTGTCGCTATTGCTATTTTCCCTCTTTCACAGCCTGACACCGGTTACTCGTAAAATACCCATCATGATTTAACATCGAACCATATTTAAATAAAATTAAAAGTAACATTGATATTAATGATAATACAAAATGAAGACATTTTAACTTCTCAAACAAAAAGATGGTGAAAAGCATTTTAAAGTATGAATAATCTAGTTTTGTTTTTATTTCGATCAAATGACACATCCAATCTTCTTTAAGTTTAAATAGATCTTCTATCCTTC
Source organism: Tanacetum coccineum (assembly GCA_026074375.1). Classification (NCBI taxonomy): domain Eukaryota; kingdom Viridiplantae; phylum Streptophyta; class Magnoliopsida; order Asterales; family Asteraceae; genus Tanacetum; species Tanacetum coccineum. Next base: position 21,147 of record BQNB010111075.1, read on the forward strand.
TAAGTATAATTGTCGAGTTTAAAAAACATTTTATGATGATTCATGAAGTTCTAAATAATTTTTTTATAAGATAAGATGTCATGTAGAGCTTTCTTAAAAAATATATCAATTGATAATGTTTGCTTTTCTAAAACATTCTATAATGTTTAATTTCTCTATAAGAATATTCTAAGCTAAAAATATAGTTTTTCATGAGATATGCGTTCTGTTTAAACTTTCTGACCAAAAATCTATGCTTCAAATAAGGATATAGTTTAAAAATAATAAATATTACAGAAAAAAGTATTAATGTGAAATTTTAATAAGAAATATGGTTGTAGAAATGGGCTCACACACTTTCTTACGTCTCACGTTTATCTTCCTCACAAAAATCATGTACTTAGTTTCTACCATTAAAACATGAACTTTTAAGCTTTTTTTTCCTTTGAAAACTTTAAAATTTTGATTCTTGCCATACCGAAGTTAATATCTTGTTTCTAAATCATCTTTTATCCTTCAAAAATAAATTTATATCTATAAGAAAGTCTCAAAAATCTAAGGCCCTTAAAAAGTGAAGGCTTTTTACGATTAATCACTTCGCACATGCTTAAATCAAGCCCTAAGGATTTATTATATATATAATGTCATGCTTTTTAATTTTATTATTTTTGTTATTTTTTCATCTATGGACTACGAATGAACACATGGTTTACCATCAACAACTATCAAATGATTCTCAGTTACACACGTTTAAAAATACTAAACGATTATCCGTGCATTATGGTGACGGTCTATAGTTGTGTTAATATGAGTGTGCAATTTCTTTTATGTATACATGGTTGTATAGTAAGTGAGAGTGAAAAAATTAGGGGTTTAATTTATAATTAAATATTTAAATATCTAATAAGTTGCTTTGTGTTTAATAAAGTTGAGAGGTATAAGGTATTTTCGTCTAAAAAAATTACCATTTTTTTAGTTTTTAAGTTACAAGCAAATATTTTTTATTTTTACGAAGATATTTTTGTGGTTTAAAACATTTAACATATAGTCATATAGACATATACAGCTTAAACAGGGTTGAATTCAAATTATTTTACAAACAAGCTTAGTTGCTCGTGCGCTGCTGCGGGGTGTCAGTTTTTTTTTCCTTTTTTTTAAATAAATTTTATGTGTGCTATATAAAAAAGTGTTTAGTTTTTTGTTTTGTGTGTTTTAATGTTATTTTTATAAAAAAAAAATTGTTAATGGTTTTGTCTTTGCTATATTTTTAGGAATATTGTTTGGGCCGTATATTTTGATGG
>BQNB010111077.1:0-22425 GCA_026074375.1 Tanacetum coccineum
TGGGACCTGCCTTTGTAAAACTCTAATTTTAAATGAATGATAATGTATCTTTTAAAAACGTCTCTTTTGAGTCGTTTTCTATGATTTTGTCTGTGAATCATGAAGTAATACCCCAGATTAGCTTCCGCTGCTATATTTATCAAAATGGGGGTGTTACACATACCAAGCTCTAGGAGCTTGATGTAGACCATACAGTATTTTTTCAACCTTGTATACTCTATCAGGAAAGTCTGGATCTTCAAATCCTGGTGGTTGACATACATACACCTCTTCTTCAATCTTTTCATAGAGAAAAGCACTTTTTACATCCATTTGTTACACCACAAAATCTTTAAATGAAGCATAAGCTAAAAATAGCCTAATTACTTCAATTCTTGCAACAGGGGCAAAGACTTCATCATAGTCAATCCTTTCTTCTTGTGTGTACCCTTGAGCAACCAATCTTGCTTTATTTCTTATCACAATTCCCATTTCATCCTTTTTATTCCTGAAAACCCACTTAGTGCCTATAGCCCTTTTTCTATTTGGTAAATCCACTAAAGTCGAAACTTCTTGTAACTTGAATTATAGAAGCTCTTCCTATATAGCCTCTATCCAGCTTGGATCCTTTAATGAATTAATTACCTTTTTAGGTTTTCCTGTGATAAAAAGCAAGCAAACAAGCAGTTTTGAAAGTCTTTATGGTTTGTTCTTTGTTGAAGAGTACTAACAAACCCATGTTCCTCTAAATTCTTTGACATCTTTCTTGTTTGTGTAGCTGATTGCAAATCTCTAATTACTTAATCAAGAGGATGATCTTTATGAATTCTTGTAGTTGGAATAGGACTGACTTGGATTGTTATATCCAAATTGTTAATGCCAGCCTCTACACCAACATCATCATCATTTCTTGAGAAGTCAAATATGATAACATTTTCCAAAGCAGGCATATTTGGATAAAATGGAAGTTCAATGCTTGTTTTTCCACCAACAACATTAACTTCATTTGTGCCAGCAACATTAACAGTGTTAGTGTTGTTAACATTATCTTCCTTCTCTTGATCATTACATTCACTATTTTTACTTGGATCTTCATCAGCCTTGTTTCTATCATCACTTGAAGGTTTGGATCCATCATCATGAGAACTCTTTAGATCTTGGAAATATGGTGGATCAGCAGTCCATAATGATAGTAAAATGTAATTTTTGATAGGTTTTGTCTCCTTTCTAGATTGACCTGCATAGTCCTAGCAGCCTTAATTAGTGTCCTATTCCTCCTCTTAGCAACTCCATTTTGTTAAGGAGTTCTAGCTACACTAAATTGTCTTAAAATACCCTTCATCTCATAAAACTGATTCATTTCTTTGTTTTTGAATTCAGTTCTATTATCACACCTAACCACCTTAACCTTGTGATCTACTAGATTTTCTATCCAAGTTATAAAGGACTTAAGAATGCCACTAGTCTCATCCTTAGTAGCTAGAAAGAAAACTCATGTAAACCTATTGAAATTATCTGTGACAACTAGGCAATACATTTTCTTCATAAGGCTTTTAACAAAAGTTGGACCAAATAAGTTCATATGCAGCAAATATAAAGAAAGACTGAATGAGTTCTCTCTTTTGGACTTACAAGAGGCTCTGTGCTGCTTTCCCTTTTGACAAGCAAAACAAGTTTGATCATTTTAAAAAAGTTTGGAAGGTAAACCTCTTACAAGATTTTCCTTTGCCAATTTATTCATGGTTTTAAAATTTAAGTAACCTAGCCTTCTATGCCAAAGTTTAGATTCATCAGATGTGGCTTTTGCAAATTGGTCCTCAAAATAAAACTATCTAAAAGGGTTGTGGACCTTTGTGCGGTTGAATAATTAGACAAATTAAAATAAATAAGCTCTAAAATTATAAGTCTAATATCGCAAGCAATAATGTATAGTTCGTAAAACAACCTCAAGAAAACACTAATAATGATTATAAATAAAAAAACTACAACCCGCATGCCCCGATAAAAATCCTTTACGCCCCAACAAATAACAAAAACATTATTCATCACTCCAGTTTAAGAACTTCGTCCAATATAACACAATCAAAACACCAAAACCTTGTGATCTACTGATTTTATACTCCATCTATATAAGGACTTAAGACTATGCAACTAAAAGTCTCATCCTTAATAGGCTATAGAAAAAACCCATGTAAACCTTGTAATCCATCTATGACAACTAGCCAATACAATTCATCTTCATAAGGCTTTTTACAATTTCGACCAAATAAGTTACATATGTAACAAATTGTACAAGGAAAGACTGATTGAGTTCTCCTGTTTTGGGCTACATAGCAGGCTTTGTGTTGCTTTCCCTTTTTGATAAGCATCAACTACAGGATTGATCCATTTCAAAAAGTGTGGAAGGTAAACCTCTTACTAGATTTTTCTTTAACCAATTTAGGTCATGGTTTATAAAATTTAAAGTTAACCTAAGCTTCTATGCCAAAGTTTAGATTCATCAGATGGAGATTGTGCAACAAAGAGCAAGATCAAACCTCCTTTAGACCTATGTTCTTTAAATCAACAATATACATATTGTTATTTCTAGGAACTTAATTGTCAACCTTGACTTCATCAATTAAACTTAAATTTGGAGATAAAACCAATACATTTATTCTTAAAAAGAACATTGGTTACTTTTTATCACACATTTGTGAGACACTAAAGAGATTAAATTTAACGTCCATCACAAAATACACATTCTTGCAAAACTAGATTAAATAAATTTAATTAATTATATATAAAGTCTCTTGTTTTGTTTGTAAAGAATGACAAGTTACTGTTGTACCAAACTAAAAAAATATTCACATAATTTTAAAGCTTTATCCTCCTACCTACCCATTAAAAATGGACCTAATCCTATGATTTCCCTCCATTGAGGTTTCTGCGCCACCAAAAGCAAGCGAAACCTCCAACTATCTCTTCATAGTCTGTAAGATAAGACATGTTCCTTGTCATGTGCCTTGAGCATCCACTAACAAATAACTCCGTTGAACCAGTAAATCCATTGTGGATTGCCCTGCACATAGGTAAGAAAATTCAGTTTCTTTTGGGGCCCCAAATGTCGGCCTCTAAACCACACTAAGACTGGATCTGCCTTTTGAGCATTAACAATAATCAAAACTTTTTAGAGGTGAATGATGCACAGTTTATGTTTAGAACATGGTCTAAAACTTTATGCAATTGTTTTCCAAACCCAAAAAGCTGAAAGCCCTTATACACCTTTAAAATTATTCCCTTAACAACATTAACTACTGCTTTTGGCTTAGCAGTATTAACATTTTTACCTCTAAACAATATAACCCTTTTATTAATTATTACGATTTCTAAATGTTGTGATCTTATGATTGGGCCTCTTAATAGTTTAAATTGCTTATTTTAGAAAGATATGACATCTTGGCTAGGCATCATTCACTGTGATTTGAGAGTGACAACATAACTTTTCTAGCAGCAATTAACAGATACTAAACCGAGAGCTTCATTAGTACTGCACTTGGAACAAAGTTCAATTTATGCACAGGGTTGAGTTTTTTTTAGCAAAGTTTTGATGATTCACCCTTAAGAATTGTTCAAACAGGTTTTAATTATGTTTTTATAGTTTAATTGTTTTTAAAATTTTATATTTAAAAATATATATATTTTATTTTATTTAATTTTTTTATTAGGTTTAATTTTTATTTTTTATTATTATTAGTTTTAAATTATATTACTTTTTTAATTAATGTGTAATTTTTATTCATTTTTGATAATTTGTTTTAAGCATATTACAGATCGCACTTGCAAATTATCCAAATCTTTCACACACATTAGCACGGCCTTATTAAACATCTCAAAATACTTCATATTTTTGAGACATCATAATTGTTTCCAATTTAATTTGATGCCCTTCTTGGACTATGAGTTGTTTGCCTATGTTCATAACTTGTTTAACAGTTTTCCTAGTAGTTTTTTCTTGTTGTTTAGATTTGACAAACTCATTCTTAACAATACTAGGCCTAACTGTTTTCTTTTCAATTTTAGGCTAAGACACATGTGCAAAGGCACTTCTCATCATCTGACATCCATTTTTCATACATTGTGGTATCATCATTCTTCCAAACTACCTTTAGCTCCCTTCACAAGACAAAACTTTAAGATCAGTTTCTCAACTACAGGCTTATTAGCAAACTCATCTAAACTAATAAAAGACAAGTCAGGTGTTAGAGGCATGAAATTTCTTGTGTAGGGAGGTGGAACTGCATTATAATTTTCATAGCCTAAACCTTTCTTGTAATTGTCAACTACCTCTATTAGCTTGTTTAAGACTTTTTAGATGCATGTATCATTTATATCTACATTAATTTTAATGCCATTAGATTACCTTTTTCTTTTAAACTATTTCAAGATTTTTTCCTAAGCTCTCTAATAGTAGATTCATCTCTTGTGATTTCAAATTATAAGCACTTAATATAGCGTTGTAAATAAATAGACTCATTTGCTTTATAAACTTTAAGTTTTTCTTCCACTGACTCTAAACATGTCTTATAACCTAGACACATTAAACTCATAATTCCTTAATCTTATTTAATAGTTGATCAATTTTGAGATTTAAGAGAGATTTAATAGTATTTGTTCAAACAAATAGAATCATTGATAATAACTCTTCGTGAGGACATTGAAGATGAGAAAGCCGAGTGCATAATTCGCCCGTACTCTGCGCCTGATCACATCCAGTCATATCCACCACCAATTGTAACGTATAAATTCAGACGCATGTTATATGTGCTATATAAGTTGAGGTTAGGGTTTGGATGTTGTCCAATCCACCAGGAGATGCGCTGTTCTAAAAGTCTCATTAGGAGTATCCCCGATTACCAGACTCACAACACATAGACTCCAATAGCTATGAAGTAGATGTTTCCATAGCACAACCCCTTCTTGGTTAGAGCTATCCTTGTTCTTGTTGTCTTGATTTTCTTGGCTCTACACTCCCAAGCAAAATGTCCCCCTCTTGTGTGCAGTTGTACACTCCACTTTAGACTATAATCAAAAAAACAATGGATTTGCCGGGTTTATCGGTAAGATAGGTTTGTATCTAAGGGTTTAATAATCGAAATGTGTGAGTGCAAGTTTAGAAAGAGTGCACCCAACAAAAATCAGAAAATTGAGATAGGTTAAAGTCAGTATTAAGTACCAATAGTCACATTGCCAATAACAAGTAAGGCTTCCTTTATGTATTCATCAAAAACATTCTAAGGCCCTCATAGTCCAACATGGGCGATTTGCCAACATCAAATCTATCTCTTCTATTCATCTGAAATGAATTGTTTGCAAGTCCTCAAGTATAAAATGAGGACTATTTGGATTGACTAGTAATAGATGCACAAATATCAACATCACTAAAGCTTATTAAAATTATGGTAGAGTAAGCATCATTAACTTGAGTGCTAGCAGTAGAAACTCCATGAGCAGTATTAACTGCTTGAGCAGTATTAACTGCTCCATTAGTGCTGCTAGTGTTGTTATTTGAAGAGGACACAAAAGCCATGTTTTATGTGCTTCTAAACTCTGAGCTAGACCCCCCTTAACTCTCTGGTCATACACCTTGAGGTTGTTGTTAGAGATCATCCATGCTCATTGCAATCCAAAATCAGTCTTTAATTCCTCCATACAACGAGCTGTGTTTTTCCACACAGTTGACAAACTTCTTATAACTTTGATTAACAATCTTCTTGAAAGTTTTCATCTAAAAGCTCCAACTGACCACAAGATTGTCTACAAAGCCTAACTCAAAGTTTGATCAAGCAATGCTCTGAGCTTGGAGCAGTGAATTTTTTCCACACAATTGCTACTTTAAGAGATTCACTTGAGTCTTTTCTTGTAGCTAGCATTCCCAACCAAATCTCTTATCAACAGCTATCTTGCTATGTAAGCGTTGGCTAGCAACTTCCTTAGCATCCTTTATTGAGTTTAAACTTTAACTGATGTTCATATGGGAATACCTAACAATAAATTGACTTCTAGCTTTCACATTCACCTTCCTAATCATCTCAGACCTATAGACCTTCAGTCGTTGTAATAGGCAATCACTGTCACAACACCTTCCCACACTTTTTGTTTTGGCAGACGAGTTGCACCATTCACTATGACTTCCCCATTGCATAGAGTGAAAACAGAGTCATGGAAAGGAGGAGTAGAGGGGGCGCGGATACAATACAAGCACAACGACCGCTAATACAAAGTTGTAACTATATATTATTTTGGATTGGTTTTGGTCTTTATTTTGGCTATCAGACTGGATAATATTGTTCAGTAATCCGCATCCTCCATATCTCATAACAAACCAGGTTTAAGCTGAGGCAACATTAATTTCGCACACCACCATGTGTGGCAGAATCTTGATCCATAACTTATTAAGCAAAAATAGGTTTCTCTGCTTTTCACAACTATCTCAACAAGCTTTGATACCACTGTTGATCCCACTCAATAGATCGAATTCCTTAACTTGTTAAGTGATTAGTTATATTAGATAAAGTCTAACCCAACTAGAATTAGAAACTGTTGTTTGATGTATTAAAGATTATGCGAATCTAATCTTTAATCATTAAGAAGACATTATCAATGAAATAGTAATTTAATGAACATACATTTCAACAAATAAGCTCCAATATTATCAATGATAATAATACAAATACTCTCAAAGTATTAGGGTTACCAATACCTTGAAGCTATGAATTATACGTCTAGTCGTCATATGAAAATAGTATTATTCATTATTCAGCAGTCTTCCACGATATTTATAAAGGCTTACTTTGGTCAACTATAAAACTATCATCGAACCCCTATTGCCTTAGGACCTCTTTTTATACATCAAGGAGTCCTAGTCGGCTTACAATACTTTCTTAAGTATCTAAAATCTTTTCTATAAACAACTAATACATATCATATAAGCAGTACTAACTAGCAGCATTAACTTGATATTCACTAGCAGTAGTAACTTCAAACATATTAACTTCAGCTGAGCAATCTTAACTTTGTACTAGCAGTAGTAACTACTTAGCATATTTTCTTTGAAGTTCATCAGCAACACTAATATTCACTAGTATACTAATAGTGTTACTATCAGTATTAACATGTGTTATGTAGAGTTTTCACTTACAGCAAATTTTCTTTGAAGTCTCTGAGCAGTACGAACTCCAGCTGAGCAGCATTAACATAAACATGAGCAACAGTAATTTAAACAACATCAAGAAGACTTTTAATCCCAACATACTACCTTGTCCCTTATATGGTTGATCCATTTTTAATATATTTCAAATGCATTTTAACATAACTCTGGGGCTGGGAATAATCTACAACTACCTAACTTTGGGTTTGCCTCAACATAATAATTAAATAGATGGCGGGTTCGTGTAATCTGTTCATGACTTAGGAAATAATTACAAGATCATGCACAAGTTGAACAAAGCAACAACACTAGGAGATGCACAATCTAGAGAGAAAACATTCGATTAAATGAATACAATCTTTTTATTTATATTGTTAAGCACCATTAGCGTAGTTTTATTATATTTAGTTTAATAGCTAAAACAAACCAAACCTCTCAAACATATGATTTTACTGGCTTTTTTTACTATATATAACAAACAAAAATAATCTTCTCTTCAACTCCAGAGAATTTTGTTAGACCTTGATCACAAGCCATCTCCAACCTATTCCCCTAGAAGAACGATAACAACCCCCTCGTCTTACCGTAAACTAACTACTACCAACGGTTAGGAACTCTGCCATCGGACGTTGCTAAAACATCCTGTTGAAGTCCCTTAGACAACCGCATTAAGTTTTTGGCACCTCTGGCAGAAAATTAGGTTTGATCAATAGTTTAGCTTAGTTCTAACTTGCTTAAATCCTTTCAAGTGAGAAATTTAATTTCCGCAATATTACTTTCTTGTACTCTATTTTTTCTTTGTGTGTTAGTTCGTAATTTATTGACAATTCCATTCTTATTATGGAAACATGAATCCACCACCACCAACCAGTAACCACCATGTCCTACCAGTTACGCTGCGCGCACAAGCCGTCCAAGAGCTTCACGAGCTACAAAGAATTTCGGCCTTTGTTGACCTTCTCGCTAAGAGTGTAAAGACGAATCATTAATACGTTCGCCAACCAACCTAAAAAGAGACTGAATATGAATGAACCATGAATTCTGAATGATGAACGTTGACAACACCCTTGTTTCTCCCTTTCCTCATTCAGACAATGAAATCGGGACAAAAAACAGTGAAGTGCCTAAATGAATGATTGAGTACAGAAAATGTAGGAATGCTAACGCCAAGAAAAGGCAAGCAAAAGTTTTGATGGGAGTTCGACTTGGCATTCCAATGTGCGATTTGATTTACTAGTAAAGTCCTCATCGCCTTATCTTTTATGAACTACCCTATACTTACAACTGAACTTAATATTGCTAAAGCCAACCATCACTATTCTCTGGTAGATAAGCATTAGAAAGTAAATGGAAAAATCTTAGTTGTTAGTTAAGCGATGTCTACTGCGTTTGTAGGCAGCTTCACACCTACAATCACAGGACTTCTTATATGTAATGGGAAGACATATGAAATTAAATCAGATACATAAGCTGAAGTTGTAAGGGTAAACCCTTTATTGAAAATCAATAAAACAAGAATATGATTGCGCTACAGGGACTAAAATCTTTTAATAAGATCTTTGAAGGTTACACGATTGTAAATGCCACAGATTCTTATTTTCTTTTAAAATATATTTTTTATCAAGTGTCTAAAATTTATAAACTGATCTAAAGCGTAATAGACAGTACAACGGGAACAGTCAACAATCGATCGTAGGGTAGTAAATAATCCCATAAATTCCTGAGATTTTCGTCCCAATAGCTAATATTGTCTAATTATATCATTTAACTAGAAAATTGTCACAATTTGAAAATGTAGTACTTTTAATTTTAATTGAAAGAAATAGAAAAACTAAACAATAAACAATAAATAACTAAAATATAAAAGGAATAATATATTAAGAGAAAAAACAGCTAACCCTATTACTGTCATTACAAATGGTTAAGAGAAATTTCCTGTACAATGTCAAACAAATGCGGTTTTCATAATGTTTCTAATGTCAATAGACAGATATGTTGCAAAACAGCTATCATAATACTTCCTACATTTTCACAATGCAGTCCCGAATCATGCTGGGAGGGTAAGCTATCCAGTTGCAGTGATTAATCCCAACCTATTCCCAAAACAAACTGATATATGACTACACACCTTTAAAGATTATTAAAGCTAAACGGAACCCTCTGAAGAGTTCCTGTGCTTTTACAAAGTATCAGTGATTTGCTACGATGACTGGTCAGTAGTCCTACACCAGGTAAGAGCTTACGTGAGATCCCTTCCACTAGTACCCACGGATCCCATTCATGACAAGGTAATTCTATTCTGATGGGGCGCGAGCTAGGTCCAAATCCCCACCCGTCTTCACTACCACACAAATCCAAGGTTACAACGATAGTCAAGAGAATAACTAATGAAACATAATTCAACAGGAAACAATCATAACAACAGTAAATACATAACTATATGCTTACACTTTAAGTGCTTTATTCCAGGCTCATGGTAACGAAAACACAAAGCAGATAGAAGGAAATCACATATTGAAAACTCATAATCTTACAGGATTAGTAATCATGCAAAATAAATGCAAAAAGTAAGTATATGTGATCTCCCTCTCAGACTCCAGGTGGAATTCTTCGAAGTTTGGAAGCCATTGTCTGCCTCCACCAATTGGCGCGCTGTGGGGAAGATTACATGTCAGAAAGCTTGAATGAGAGCCTATATTTAAATAGTTATCGTAACCTGTTACGGACGAGTAATGCCAATAAGATGTTACGTCGTAACCACCTTTACCCAGCATCCATAATTAAGCAGTTGTTACGGCGTAACCAGATATGTTGTTACGCCGTGAACCATCCTATAACATCAATGTACGTGAACTTCATTCCGTATTTGTGGATCTTCGAGCGGTTACGGTCTGTTAACTGGATAAGTGTTACGCCGTAGACTATCAACTTTGATGAGCTTTCTCTTCCACAATATCACGTGGTCTAACGGTGATAACTAGATATAGTGTTATGCGTAAAGTCTTCCTTGATCTTCGTACTTTGCTTAATTTATTTATCGACATAATATAACCATTTTTGTGTTTACGCCGTAACGATTCCTTTATAATTTACACTTTAAGTCCTTACTTTTCCCTTGTTCATCTTGTCACTTTCTCTCAGTATTTCAACCTAAAAAACTACAAAATAATAGAAAATATCTCGTTTTCCGAGTGTTAAGAAGTCATTGTCATGTATTTTAAAAAGGGGGTATTTGGCCACCAAAAATAGTATAAACATTTGATGTTATCAAATATGCACCACACATGACTTTCTGCTTGCTCCCAAGTAAAACCTGTTAAAACATTTCATAAACAGATTTCTCGTAGAAATAACAGCAGAAATGAATTTATAAAAACTCTTATGCTAGAAAACATCAAAGCCGAACCCATCGGAGCAAGATTGAATTATTAAAACGAAAAGGGGATAAAAAGTCACTCAGCTCTCCACTAAGTCTAAGGGCCTGTTTGTTTATAAGAAGGCTCTGAATCTGATCTGATACGCAAAAAAAATGGTCAAAAAAAAATGGGTGTTTGGGCTGTAATCTAAAAAATTCGGTAGGGGAAAATATGAATCGATTTCCCATCTAATCTGAATAAGTGGTTGAGACAATCTAAGATTAATGAAAAAAAACTGTTTGAGTTTTGATAAAAATGTCTAGATGTGTTAAACTATAGTTTTTACAATTTAAATATAAAACGATTGCATTCACTAAGAGTTACTAACACAATTTGATTTGTGGTTCGGGTTTGAAATGAGTGAAAATGAGTAAACGGGTCGTGAATCAAAATTAGGGTTCGATTAGGGTTTTCTAGGTTTAATTCTTGTACATTATTGTTAAAATAATGAAACATGACTTATAATGTTGTAAATTAAGTATCTATAATTTATTTGAGAAATGGTTTGGGTTTACAATGGATAAAAATCAAGAAACGGGTCATGGTGTAATATTTAGCTCGGGTTAGGGTTTCTAGGTTTCATTTCATGAAATCTTATGAAATGAGGATGATTATAGAATGTAAATGAAGTGCATGACTTGCTTGTAACTTGTACTTGATGGATTGTACAAGATTCCTTAGGAAAACGGAGGTAAAACGACTATTTTGGATGTCGTGCATTAATGACTTGTACATTATGCTTGTACCTTATTTTGGAGGAAAAGTATATTCAAATGAGATGTTATATTGCTTGTACATGTGCTTTGATTGATTGTACATTCATCTTGGATGTTTACATTACCCAAAATTAGGGTTTAGGCAATAACGTTAATGGTTAAAGCTCATTTGGTATTAACGTCGTGAAAACTATGTTAAATAGATAACGTATATGATAAAATAGATAATAGATCATTGACTTGACATGTTATGATGTTTACTTGATGTAAACATAGATAGAATAGGCATAGGTTGTTGCGAGAGCTCGTTTACTTTTGGAAATGTAAATTATGTAATGAAATGAAACGAAATTTTATTCCCGTGAAAAAGTAGTACTTAATATAATAAGTAGATATTACATTGATGAAATACTGGAAAATTACAGGTTGTTATAGTATGAAACCTTGTCAATATATCTGTTGGACAATGGGTTTCAAAGAGGGAAAATTGACAAGACCTTATTCATCAAAAGGCACAAAGGTGATATTTTCCTGATCCAAGTTTATGTCGATGATATCATCTATGGTTCAACAAAGAAGGAGCTATGCATTGCATTTGAGAAATTGATGCATGAGAAATTTCTGATGAGTTCTATGGGTGAACTTACATTCTTCTTGGGATTACATGTGAAGCAGAAGAAGGATAGCATATTTATTAGTCAAGATAAATATGTTGCTGAAATTTTAAAGAAATTTAGGTTTACAGAAGTCAAGACTGAAAGCACACCAATGGAAACTCAAAAACCTATGCTCAAGGATAAATATGGTGAAGAAGTGGATGTTCATATGTATAGGTCAATGATTGGTTCATTGATGTATCTTACATCTTCAAGACCTGACATCATATTTGTAGTGTGTGCCTATGCTAGATACCAAGTCAATCCAAAGGTTTCACATCTTTATGCTGTGAAAAGGATTTTTAGGTACTTAAAAGGTCAACCAAAATTGAGCCTTTGGTATCCAAAAGATTCTCCTTTTGATTTGGTAGCATACACTGATAGTGATTATGCTGGAGCAAGCTTGGATAGGAAGTCTACAACAGGAGGTTGTCAATTCCTTGGATGTAGATTAATATCATGGCAGTGCAAGAAACAGATAGTGGTTGCAAATTCCACAACAGAAGCTAAGTATGTGGCTGCTTCAAGTTGCTGTGGACAAGTGCTTTGGATTCAGAATCAACTACTTGATTATGGGTACAATTTTATGCATACCAAGATCTTTATTGACAATAACAGTACTATTTGCATAATTAAAAATCCTGTTTTTCATTAAAAAAAACAAAGCATATAGAGATCAGACATCATTTTATTAGAGATTGCAATGAAAAGAAATTGATTCAAATGGTCAAAATCCATACTGACAAGAATGTTGCAGATTTGCTTACAAAAGCTTTTGATGTAAGTAGATTTCAATATTTGATTGCTAGTATTGGAATGCTAAATCTTTAAAGTCTTTTATCTCTTTATGTTTTTGTAGAGTTTTGTATGAATTAGTATTGTTATTCATGTCATTAAAAGTTTCTGTTGTTAAGTATAATTAGTACTGCTGGTTATACTTAATACTGCTGAGTTTCTACTGTTAGTTATACTTAATACTGTTAGGTATAATTAATACTGTGATAATTGTGAAAATTGCTATGGCTTGTGTTTTCTTGGTTTTTGGACTAACATTTTGCAGGAAAAGCAAAGAAAAGTGTTAGATTGATGATGGGAAAGCTGTTTGGAATGGAATTGAAGTTAATACTGGTGACTCAAAGTTAATGCTGCTAGGCATAACTTACTACTGCTGAGTTACTACTGCTGGGTTGTTAAGGGTATTTTCCATAAATACTTCGATTAAATTGATTTCAATCAATCAATCAATCAATTAATCGATTTCATTCTTTCAAATACTCTCCAATTACAAACCCTAACTCAATTTTATCATCCATTATCAAAACCCAACACAAATGACGACTCTAAAGTTTGCAGATACTCATAATATGGTCGTGTTTTTGTCTAAACCCACAGAGAGTGATGGGTTTGAACAAATTGTGGATTTTTTGAATGCACACCCTATAAGGTATGCACTAACGATTAATCCTACTATATATATTTCTTGCATTGAACAGTTCTGGTCTACTGTCATGGCCAAAACTATCAATGGGGAAGAACAGTTACATGCCCTAGTAGATGGCAAGAAGATAATCATCACTGAATCATCTGTTAGAAGAGATCTTCAACTAGCAGATGAGGAAGGTGTTGATTGTTTACCAAATTCTACCATTTTTGAACAACTTACATTGATGGGGTATGAGAAAATTTCACAAAAACTAACTTTTTATAAACCATTCTTTTCCCCACAATGGAAATTTCTAATTCATACTATTTTACAGTGTCTAAGTCCAAAGACTACTGCTTGGAATGAGTTTAGTAGTACTATGGCATCTGCCATTATCTGCTTAGCTACAAACCAGAAATTTAATTTTTTCAAAATTTATTTTTGAAAGTATGATTAGAAACTTGGATAATTTGTCTGGAAAATTTTTGATGTATCCAAGGTTTGTACAAATACTTTTTGATCATCAACTTGATGGGATGCCAACTCATAAGAGAATATATATTACACCTTCTCACACTAAAAAGATTTTTGGAAATATGAGAAGGGTAGGCAAAGGTTTTTCTGGTAGAGTAACACCTTTATTTCAAACAATGGTGGTACAAAACCAATCACAATTGGGTGAAGGTTCAGCAATTCCAACTGATCCCCATCACACACCTACCTTTATTCAACCATCTACTCAACCTCAAAAGACACAACAACCTAGAAAGCCTAAAAGAAAGGACACTCGAGTACCTCAGCTTAGTGATTCTATTGAGAATGTTGCAGATGATGTTGGGAATTAAAAGTCTTCATACTTAGTATTGCCAAGCCAAGAGTTGGTACTGCTCAAGTTACAACTGCTAGTATTAACAAGTTAGTACTGCTAGAAGTAAGTTAGTACTGCCAGTACTAACTTAAGACTGATGAAGGACTTGAGACTGTTGGATGAAGATTAAGACTGCTAAAGTGATAAAGATGAGTCAAGAGATTTGTATTGACTTATTCAGAGTATATTCTATATAGTTAGAAAGATACGTATAAGATTAGAATTATAGAAGATTTGTAGTTATCTTGTAAAGGACTCCTTAGTGTATAAAAGGAGATTCTAGGTTATGGTTTTATATGCACATACACATTTTTTGATTTATAGCTTCAAGGTTGTAAACCCTAGTACTACACAGAGTACTCGTATTATTGATAATAATAATATTGGAGCTTTTCAGTAATATCATTGTTCATACAGTTTACTGTTTCATTAATGTTCTTTTAAGTATTAAAGAGTAGATTTCGCAAACTCTTTAGTATTCATAAAGTTTCTACCATGGTTGTTTTGGATTTATCCAAAGTAACTTAACCTTTACAAGCTAAGGAATCGATCTTAAGTTAGGATCAACAAGTGGTATTAGAGCTTGTGTTCTGAAACTTTGATCTATAAGAAACAAACAAGAAGAACTCTTTACTCATAAGGAAGAAATGGATCTAGAAACTGCACAAACTACTACTATTGCAAAGTTGTCCATTCTCAAACAGGGTAAATATGATATGTGGAGGCTAAGGATTGAGCAATACTTTCAAGTACAAGACTATGCTCTATGGGATATCATAGAGAATGGAAAGTCATTCAAACCAGCAGCTCAAACAACAAAAAATGCTGATGGTACCTCAACTTCACTAATACCAGGTCCTGTAACTACCAAAGAAAAGGTTCAAAAAAAGAATGATGTGAAGGCAATAAGTATGTTACTGACGGCACTTCCTAATGAACATGTAATGACATTTAATCAGTACAAGGATGCTAAGACTTTGTTTGCGCTATACAAATAAGATTTGGTGGTAATGAAGCCATAAAGAAGACTCAGAAGACTCTTCTGAAACAAATGTATGAGAACTTTAGTACTCCAAGCACAGAGTCTATTGACTCTATTTTTAAAAGGCTTCAGAAGATTGTAAGTCAGCTGGCTATTTTGGGTGTAAATATTTCACAAGAAGATCTCAATTTGAAATTTTTGAGAAGTCTGCCTTCTGAGTGGAATACTCATGTTGTGGTCTGGAGGAATAAACCTTATCTAGACACAATGAGCTTTGATGATCTCTACAACAATTTCAAGATTGTTGAACAAGAGGTTAAAAGAACTGCAAGCTCAAGCTCAAGTTCTCAGAATATGGCTTTTGTGTCATCCCCTAACAGTACTAATGAAGTTAATACTGCTTATGGAGTTATTACTGCTAACACTCAAGGAAACCAGTCAGCCCTGCTAGCACTTAAGTTACACTTGCTATAAACTCAGTTAGTAACTGCTAACTTAAGTGATGACATTGTATATGCATTTTTGGACAGTCCAACCAAACGGTCTCAACTTGTATATGAGGACCTTGAACAAATCCATGAAGATGACATAAAAGAGATGGATTTGAAGTGTCAGTTAGCATTACTGAGCATGAGGACAAGAAGGTTTTTCTAGAAAACTGGTAGAAAGATCACTATCAAAGGGAGTGACACAGCTGGATATGACAAGTCCAAGGTGGAGTGTTTCAACTGCCACCAGATAGGATACTTTGCAAGGGAATGCAGAGGACCTAGGAACCAAGATAGCAGGAACAAGAATCAAGACAACTCTAGAAGGACTATAAATGTGGACGAAACTTCTTCCAAAGCCATGGTGGCTATTGATGGAGCTGGTTTTGACTAGAGCTATATGGCAGATGATGAAGTCCCTACAAACATGGCTCTTATAGATTTTTCAGACTATGAGGTACATAATGATAAAACTTGTTCAAAAACCCGTTTAAAAAGCTTTGAAACTCTTAAAACTCAACTTGGTGATTTAAGAATAGAGTTTAACAAATTTGAGTTCAATTTAGCTACTTATAAAAGAGAGTTAGCATCTGTAGAAGAGTAACTTGTCTTTTACAAAAAGATTGAGGTTATTTTTTATGAGCAACTTGTTGTTCTCAAAAGAGATATCTCATATAAAGACTCAGAAATTAGTATGCTTAAAAGTGAGTTAGAAAAGCTTAAGCAAGAAAAAGAAAGCAATTAACTTAAAATTGAAAAATTTAATAATGCTTCTAAGAGTCTAGAAAAATTAATAGGGAGTCAGATAACTGATAAAAGTAGAAAGGGTGTAGGGTTTGTAAGTTATAATGTTGTTCTACCTCCCCATACAGGGTTATTTTCACCCATAAAGTTTGATTTGTCCAACTCTGGTCTAGAGGAGTTCCAACAGCCTGAGTTTGAAGGCTATGGACCTAAGACTAGTAAGAGTGTTAGTGAAGATATTTCTAATGAGGTTAGGGAATCTCCTGATGCCCCATTGGTTGAGGAGTTGGTGTCAGATGATAAATTAGAGAATAAAACTGTTTTTTTCCTACTGTTGCTAAGATATAAATATTGTTACCTAAACACCAATAAAACCAATTAGGAAACCATGTTAAGTATGATGAAATTACAGTTCACAAAGTCACTAGGGAAGTTATCAAGAAACTAGAATAATCAGAAGTCCCAACAGCTAGGAAGTGACTTTGTGATGTACAATAAAGCTTGTTTTGTCTGTGGAAGTTTTGACCATGTGCAGGCTAACTGTAATTACCATCAAAGGGAAAGGGTGGTATCTGGGAATAATTATACAAGGGTGAATTATAATTATTCTGCTAAAAAGGCTCACCCTAATGCTCACATAACATGGTTTCCATTGAGCAGTTTTAATGAAAACTGACACTAAGAATCACTTAGATACTTCTAGGCCTGTTAATACTTGCTCATCCCAAAACTACAATTTATAGTGCTAGACCAATGTCACATTTTTCTAAATCAGCACAATCAACTGTAAAGAGGCCCTATCAAATAAGAACAACATTAACTAACAAAATCAACCAAAAAGTTAATACTGCTAAGGGAAAATTTTATACTGCTAGGCCAAAAACAGTTAATACTGCTAGGCCAAATTCAACAGTAGTTAATGCTGTGAGGGCAAATCAGGTTAATGTTGTTAAGGCCTCAGCATGTTGGGTTTAGAGACCTACCAAACTTAATAGTGCATCAATTACTTTGAAGAGACATAATTATGTTGATGCACGAGGCAAATCCAAGTCAGTGATGGCTTGGGTCCCCAAAGGAAACTAATTTCCTTATTTTTATGTGCAGGGTCATCCATAAAAAGAAGATCAAGGCTATGTTTGACAGTGGATGCTCAAGGCACATGACAGGGAACATGTCCTATCTCTCAGACTTCAAGGAATTTGATGGAGGATATGTTACCTTTGGGGGAGGAGCCAAAGGAGGGAAAATTACTAGTAAATGAACTCTTAAAACTGGTAAGCTTGATTTTAAGGATGTGTACTTTGTCAAGGAGTTACAGTTTAACCTTTTTAGTGTTTCAGAGATGTGTGAAACAAAAACAGAAAGAGTGACTTTGTGAGCTAAAAGAAATGAGAGAAATTGGTGAGAATGAAAAACAAAAAGAGAGATGTGTGAAACAAAAATAGAAAGAGTGACTTTGTGAGCTAAAAGAAATGCGAGAAATTGGTGAGAATGTGTTAATACAAATAATGTCTAAAAACGTTATTTATATTTTTCGACCTCTCAATGTTTTGATAATAACATAATGTGAAAACGTTTACGATAAAATTATACGTTTATAAATTAACTATATCATAATTCCTATTTCTAAGATTAATCAACTTAAGGTATGGATAAACCAAATCATTAAAAATGATTATAATTAAGAAAATATCTCCTTAAACTCTTAATAATTCTACAAATGTGTTTTTAAAAAATATAAAAACAAAAAATTTATTCATAATAAGAATGTTTTATTAAAAACATAAAATTTGAAATTCAAAAATTTCCCCCAAAATAGAAGGTTCTATAATAGATACAACCTTCACCACAAAAGGACAAAAAAGGGAGCGAAGTCTAGTGGCGGCCCCCTTTTCGGCCTGGTGGCCCCCTTTTAGGCCTGGTGGCCCCCTTATATATAAGGGACCGCCAGGACCGCCACCAGCCACGGTTATTTTTTGTCCCCTATAAATACTGGGCCACCCCATCTGAAAAATAGAACCTCTTGCCACGAATTTTCTCAGATCCATTTTTCTCTCTTCTTCCTTTCTTTCTAAAACACATATCTTGATCACTAACATACCTTGATCTTGTTTCAAGTGATTAATTCTTTCTTCCTCCCTTCTTCTTCTTCTTCTTCTTCTTCTAATCAAGTGCAAGAGAAGAACAATCGTATTCTTCTATATACGAATTGTTATCAAGTGATCTCTCTCTTCCTCCTCAAGATCACATATCTTCATTACATTTACTTGTTTGTTGTGATAATTGGATTGAGTGTATCCAATATGTGAATTGTGTATTGGTGTGATTGGATTGTGTGTCAATCCAAGGGTATATATCTTGTGAGTGTATAAAGACTTTGTGAAGTCTTAGATTGGTTCTAGCTAAGATTAGGACTCGACATCTAGCTTAGTGTCAGAAAAGAAAGTAAGCGACGTGTAAACGGTTTTCTCCGCCCTAAATGTGAGCTTGTGACATAGTAAAATCTTGAGTGGAGTACTCGAGGAGTGGAGTAGGAACGAAGAGGTGCTTCGTTGCCGAACCACTATAAATCTTGGTGTCTTGGTTTGATCATTTCTTTCCTTATCCCTTTATATTATTATTGTTCATTTAGTTCATTACATTAGATAGTTTTTGTTGTGATTCATATTGTTGATTGATTGACATATAACTCGAATCAAACCGTTTTATAAGCAAAGAATTTTAAACCCGTCAATTAACCTGTAAACTATTCAACCCCCCTTCTAGTTTCCCACAATTGGTAGTATCAAGCAAGGCCAACTCAAGATTTTTAAAAATATTGTTATTTTAAAGCTTGGATCGATCTATGGATTCCGACAAAATATCTAAAAGGTCAAAACTATGCAAAGACCACCACTTATATAAAAATCGAAATTTTTATCTATAGGAAAAAATGATTTAGAGACATATGTTAAATCAAAGATCTTAGAACTTTGCATGTTATTCCAAAGTGATTTTCAACCCAATATTTCAAAATCTCGGATAACAAACTGGAAGAGGTTTGTCCTTTTTTGAAAAACAAACTGATGATCTTAAAAGAAGGCTTGCGAAAAATAACGAAGTCAAAATGGTTATTTATAATGCTTTGCCTAGAAAATAATATTAAAAGAATTTTCATGTGTAATACGGCAAAAGAAATTTGGAAAACTTTGTTAATCACCCATCAAGGTAATAGCCAAGTCAAAGATAATAAGATCGACCTTTGGTTCAACAATATGAACAATTCGTCATTTCCGAAGACGAAAGTATATAAGATAGTGCTTTTGCTAGATTTATTATTACTAGTCTTAAAGCTCTTGATGAAGGTTACTCTAGTAAGAACTACGTAAGGAAGTTTCTTAGGGCTCTACATCCTAAATGGAGAGCAAAGGTCACGACGATTGAAGAGTCAAAAGACTTAACATCACTATCTCTTGATGAGCTCATTGGAAACCTCAAAGTCCATGAGATGATCATCAAGAAAGATTCTGAAATAGTCAAAGCAAAAGTTGAAAGGAAATCTCTTGCTTTAAAGGCTAAGAAAGAATCTAGTGATGAAGAGTGTTTGACTTCCGGTAGTGAAGACGAAGAGTACGCCATGGCGGTAAGAGACTTCAAGAAGTTCTTTAAGAGAAGAGGTAGATTCGTGAGACAACCTCGGAACGACAAAAAGACCTTTCAAAGAAGCCGAGATGACAAAAATGGCAAAAGTGAAAGGAAGTGCTTTAGATGCGGAGATCCAAATCATCTTATTGGAGAATGTCCAAAGCCACCGAGAGACAAGAACCAAAGAGCATTTGTTGGAGGTTCTTGGAGCGATAGCGGTGAAGAAGATGATGAAAAGATCCAAGACGAGACATGTCTTGTAGCTCAAGCACCAAATGAGGTATGTTCCGAATCTTCTTACTTTAGTGATGAAAACTCATCAATTGATGATTTAGCTTTAGACAATGAATATAATAAATTGTGCAAAATGAGTTTAATGATAATCACTAAGAACAAAAGGTTAAAAGCTATTAGAAATAGTCTAGAAAATGAGCTTAGAGAATTAAAAGATAGATTATCCACGCTCGAGAAAAACAAGGGAGTTGATCTCGATTGTGCAAAGTGTCTTACACTTAAAATTGAAAATGAAAAGCTCAAAGAAGAATCTACTAGATTAAACAAATTTGAAAAGAGTACACATTGCTTGAATGAAATGTTAAGTAATCAAAAACTCTCAGGTGATAAATTAGGTTTAGGGTTTAATTCATTTGAAGCATCATCTAGTGGAACTAAGGAAATAAAATTTGTGAAAGCTCAGAAAATTACGTGTTCTGATGGAGGTCCCATAATTATAGGCGCCCCCCTTAATGATCCGGCGGCCCCCAAAATAAATATGGGACCGCCCCCAGTTACACCTGGATCTGAGAAAACTGTGACTTTTCAAAAATCCATTTTGGGTCCTAGACCAAAACACATAATTGTAAAGAAAGTCAAAGTTCCCGTTGCTAGTGACAATGAAGTTAAACAATTCTATAAGCCATTGTCAAAACCTGGAGTTTGGATTACGAAACCTAATTTAGATCTAAAACTTAACCTCCTAAAGAGTTCAATAATAATTATTCTTCGCCCTAAAACACCAAACCCTAAAATACAAGGAATGGGAAGAGACAATCACTCTTGATAAAGAGAGTAGATCAAAATTGGATAAAGACTTAGTGAAACCATATGATTATACAAAGCATAATAGTCTTTATTAAATTTTCAAACCACCCTCACAAGAATATCTTGATCAGTTGGCACGTACAACAAAAGTTAGGAAGAAAATGTGGAGAAAATCATTTGTGAAAACTAAACCAAACATTGTCAAAAACATTGCCTTTCTTCTCGTTTCGAAATCTGTTAGTAAAAGTAGACAAGCTTATAATGTCATGACTAATAACATTAATCACTTCATAGAGTATAACAACCCAAGAATTTTCATCAAATGCAAAACCTATTTTACTATTATCACAATTGTACGGGGAAATTTTTCGCTTTATTACATTACTTGCATTGTCAATATCTCAGTATGTCATGTAACTTGCATAACTAAAGTAGACGAACTCACGCAACCTATCTATGACCATCCTATCTTCATATATGTCAAGCAAACATCATAACATGTCAAGTCAATATCATCATATCCTTTTTACAAGGTACATTATTCCTATAATGTACTATTCGCAACGTTATATCAAAACGGGCTTTAAACCGTTATCATATACCTCTAAACCCTAATTCCATGAAAGATTAATATCTAAAGTGAATGTACAAACTATTAAATCTCATGTACAAGTATCATAACATCTCATATGAATATACATTCTATCCAAAGAAAGGTACAAGTCCTTAAAAGCTCAATATACAAGTCATTAAGCATGATCTCTAAAATAGCCGTTTTACCTCCGTTTTCATTCCAATTTCTTCACCACCACTTATGTACAAGCTACTATACTCATTCTACAATATGTAAACCCTAATTATTATATTCATAAGCCTTCACACACATATTTACACTCAAAACCCTAATTCAAAAGTCTAAAACCCTAACCCAAGCAAAATACTAAACCATGACCCGTTTCTTGGTTTTTATCCATTATAAACCTAAACCAATACCCAAATAAGTTGTAATAACTTAATTTACAACATTATCAATCATGTTCAATCATCATTCCATCATCATTTCATCATTCTACTTCAATTATACAAGAAACGAATCCAAGAAACCCTAATTGTGCACTAAATGTAACTTTGACCCGTTTACTCGTTTCTAACCATTTTAATCTCGAACAATCAACCAAGAGCCATTGTAAACTCATGATATGAGTTTACAAATCATTATTTATCATTATCTTAGCAATGTGCAAGAAATCAAATCCTAGAAAACCCTAATGAATCCAATATAAACCCTAATCCAACTCA
>BQNB010111078.1:0-17575 GCA_026074375.1 Tanacetum coccineum
CCCAGTAGGAAAGGTCGGGGTATACACACGGTTCTTTGAATTTGCCAATCAACGTGTGCCCCTCTCGTTATTTATGTGCAACGTCCTGAATCATTACCGTCTCCATATTTCCCAACTGCACTGTATAGGTGCGGCAAAAATAACCAACTTCGAAGTGAATTGTCGCCTATTGGCAATCCATCCCACGGTCCCTTTGTTCCGTGCCTTCTATCACTCCTCTTGGTCAAACGGATGGGTATCGTTCGCGAAGCGCGCTGGGCGGTTGCAGTGCTATACCGAAAAATTAGATGCGCTAAGGCGTTGGAGGGAGATGTTCTTCTGGGTAGACGATGCATTGGTTCCCTGGGACTTCGCATTCTATACTCAGGGGTCAATGCCGAGGGATGAGCGTCCACCCCCCGGGTCGTATAGTATCGAGGATGCGGAACTTATAAATGAGAACCGTATCCCTATCAACGCATACTCGGAAGCCTTCCTATGCCATATGGGCATTAGTCGCAATTATTTCCAAAGGCCCGAGGAAGTGCCGACGTTTATAGGCGAGGACGGCCAGGGTGGGTGCTTGTCCTTCCTTCTCCCTCCCTTAGTAGTGTAAGCGTCCTTTCTCATTTAAGCTTATGTAACCCTTTGTTGTTTGTTGCTGTTTATGTGTTGCGCAGAGATGGATTTGTTTAGCGTGGTGCATTTGAGCAAGCCCAAACTAGTGACCGAGGGGGTACGTCCCTTAAGAGATGGTGAGGAGCCGTTGTTGGAAAGTACAGCGGGACGCACAATGAAACTTGTGCTGGAGCAACCAGAGTTCGATAGTACTGATGTATTGGCACCCACACCACTGCGCAGTGTGCCAGGTGCAGCCGTGGAACCCCCCATGGCCCCCGACGCAACCGAGCCCCCCCCCCCGTTTGCTCCTTCAGAGGGATCTGATGCCAGCAGAAGTGGATTATGGGCTGGAAACGCAAGAGGGCGACCGGTTGATGTCGGTGCGGTTCCGTCAAGAGGTGCTCATTTCAGTCTAGGTTTGAGTAAATCGCGTGGAGAAACCCCGGGTGCGTCACCCACGCTTGGTGCCAAAGAGGTGACCGAGACTCCTCCCCCCAAGTAAGTAATTTTGAGCTTCCATTTTCGTCCAATAACAGTGTTAATGATACGCAATCATGATAGCGTAATGCGTAATCCTCGTTGTTGATTGGTTGTTTGCAGTGTCGGGGCTACTAGTGATTCCTCTGCGCCGGTGACGCATGCGGCACAGTCCCCACCCCAGACTGGTCCCAAGGCCTTCGAGGGTATGCCAGTGGATCAGCTTATGGAGGAGTTTCACATGGTCACTGCGCAGCAAGCCGCGCTCGTGGCGCAGCTGAGGGCAAGGTTTGCGGATGAACGCAGCCTGATTATACAGAGGGATGAGGAGATCCTGCTGCTAAAGACACAGTTGGCAGATGCGCAGGCTGAGGCAGAGTCTTCGAGGTCTTATGCACAGAACCTGGCCGAGGAAAAAATGGCACTGCTTGTCAAGGTAGAGCAAGAGCGTGCGGGTGCTGCGGAGTATAAGGCAAGTTGTCACTGGGCTGTGAAGTACTTGGAGGGGGGTAAGAACAATCATTTTGCTGGGCTGGAGGATTTTCGCCAGAAAGTGGAGGGGCTGTTGGAGAAGCAGGAGGAGAAGTTACGCAAGCTCAGTATCGAGTACGACGAAGAGCTGTACCCTCACCTGTTGTCAACGATTGCTGAGCGCAGGTGGCTCATAAGCCATGGTTTGCGCCTTGCTGCCATGAGCACTTTGGAATCGCAGGAGGTCAGGCAGTCCTTTGGGGATGTTGTGAAGTTTGCCTTGGCTCGTGGTAAGGCGGAAGCGGTGGAGGAACTGCATGAAAAAAAGCTGCTGACAGTGCCTGCCGCACAGGTACCTGGGTATAACCAAAAGGCATATGAGGAGCTCGTTGCCGCTATGGAGGCGATGAAATTGTTAGAGCTGCCTCATATTGCACAGCTGGAGCGTGACCAGGACTATCCCATCGATGTGATAATGGCAGGGTTAACCTTGGCTAGGCATGCCACCGAGGGCGCCGAGGGCCAGCCTGATTACTTTCTGAAGCCAGACGTGTCGCAACTGCAGGTACCTATCTTTTCCAGTCCTCGTGATATCCTGAATCCTTTTGCACTTGAGAAGGAGGTCCCGTTGAAGGAGTCTTTGGAGGCCCACGCCATAAGGCTTGCTAAGAAGAAGGGGGTGAAGGGTAAGGCGATCTTATGTGGTGTTGGTGCTGCGCACCTCCCCCGTTCTGATGGAGTACCAGTGAGCGTGGCGACTGTGTCACCAAAAGATAGTGAACTTCTGGGGAAGCTTGAGGAGGCTGGAAATTCTGCGTACCAAGTTGGCAGTTCAGAGCGAGGTCGTTGTCACAGTATCTAGTCTGTCCTTCTTGTGTAAACGGATCGTTGTTGTATATCTTGAGAAAGTTTGATTAAGTAAACTCGTGGTTCGTGTGTAAAAGCTATCCTTTTGGACCCATAGTATGGGTTGTGTGTTATGGTGACTTGTGCGATTGTACGCACACAACAGTAGTTATAAAAGTTGACAATATGTGTGTGCACAATTAGTTGCCTTTGCATTAAAGACGTTGTTTGTGATTCGTATTCCGCCTCGTTGTTCGTGGCTGTGAATTCAAAACGCAGTGCGTAAGTGAATTCCATTCCTTCCGGGTTGGTGAGGATAAGGCCTGCGCCCGACCCGTCCACGCATGACGAACCATCCGTGAATAAGATCCATGGTTCTGGGAGTTTGACTTCACTCTGGGGAGGACAATATCGGTTTCTGGTTTTTCGATAAGAAAATCCGCCAATATCTGCCCTTTCACTGCGGTGCGTGGTCTATAAGAGATGTTATATTCCCCGAGCAACACGCTCCACTTTTGCAATCGCCCCGACGCATCAGGTTTAGAGATAACCTGTTTGATGGGTTGATCTGTGATTACCGCTATTGGGTGTGCTTGAAAATATCTGCGCAGTCTTTTGGCGGCAAATACTAATGCCAGGATCACCACCACTCCATTGCACTATATTGATCTCACTTTCCTTGATGCTTTACTGACGAAGGATACCCGGTGGTTTGTAACGGAGTCCCTATCGTCAGTAGCACAGCGCTGATGCCCCATGCGTCGCGGATAAATATATATCACTCCTCCCTTATGGTCGGGGTGCGACATAGCGTGGGAAGTGCCGCTATAATGCTGCTTGAGCAGCTGAAAGCTACTCTGCTCAAAAGTCCAACGGAAGTCTCTCTTCTCGTACACTCTTGAGTGTTTTGAACAAGGGAGTGCTTGTCTGCTGACTTGGATAGAACCTAGTCAAACCAGCTAACTTCATATTTAACGACTGGACTTCTTTCATCGTGCGCGGTGAAGGAATTGGAATGACTAACTGCTTTTGTTTTTTCCGAGATGGCCGTCATTCGTCAGGTTCTATCAAGTATCCGAGGAACATGCCTTCTGTAGCCCCAAAAGTGCATTTTTTAGGATTGAGCTTCATATTGATTTTTCGCAGTGCCCTGAAAGTTTCGACAATGTCGCGCACCAACTCGTCCTCGGTGTGGCTCTTTATAACAAGGTCATCGACATAGACTTCCAGGTTGCGGCCCACTTGCCCCTTGAACGCGTTATCTACCAGTCGCTGGTAGGTGGCACCCGCATTCTTTAGGCCAAAAGGCATCTTGGTATAACAATAGACACCTTGACTCGTGTGAAAGGCTGTCTTTTCCTCGTCATCCTTGGCCATTTGGATTTGGTGATACCCCTTGTATGCGTCCAAGAAGCATTTGAAGGGGTATCCGCATAAGGACTCCACTTTCCAGTCTATCTCTGGTAGTGGATAGCAGTCTTGTGGACATGCTTTGTTAAGGTCGGTGAAGTCCACGCACATCCGCCAGCTACCATCGCTCTTTTTGACCATAACTGGGTTGGAGAGCCAGTCATGGTAATAGACTTCTCGCATGATACCTGCCTCCACAAGTTTATGTACCTCCTCCAGAATGGCCTTAGCGCGCTCTGGAGCTTGCCCGCGTTTTTTCTGCCTGACTGGGGAGTATCCTTGTCGGATTGTCAACTTGTGTTCTGTGATCGCTCGTGGCACACCCGTCATGTGTTTCGGTTCCCATGCGAAGATATCGAGGTTTCTTTGCAAGAGTGCGCACACAGCTGCCCTACCCGTATCAGACAGCGACCCCCCGATCGATACTTCTTGCTCCGGGTAATCGGGATGAATCGCGACCTTCAAGTTTGTCACTTTGGTTGCGTGCTGTCTCGGGGTCTGCGTCACGTCACATGTGACTGTGTTGCATTCATTAGGCGGTGCGGCGGTGTTGTAGATGGTGACAATTCCACCGTCGACGGGGAATTTTAGCATCCCATGGGCCGTGGATGGGACCGCGCGTATCGCGGAGATACCTGGTCTTCCAATAATGCCATTGTATGGCGATGGTGATCTGATCACCATAAAATTCATCCAGGCTGTTGTGGAGTGCTCCTGATTGCCAACCATAACTGGTAATCGTAGTTGCCCCATGGGCCATATCTTTTCTCCCGTGAAGCCAGTCAACGACGTCGTGGCCGGGTTTAACTGACTTTTTACTTCAGGGCGCAGCCTTTGGAAGCAATGTTCGTACAGTATATCCGCAGATGCTCCTCCATCAATGTACATGCGGTGAATGTCGTGACCCGCTGCATGTATCTCGATGGTAAGTGGCTCCGCCACTGCGTTGTCCGCAGTTAAAGTGGGGAAAGAGATGCCACTTCCATGTGAGAATTTTTGACTGACTTTTTGCTTAATTTTCCGCTGCCACGACTGCACCATATAGATGGTGTCGGCCTTGTCTCTAGGTGCGTCTTTCTTACCTCCGCTCCTTTGTTTATCTTTCCCCTCCTTGATATTCTTCACCAGGTGATCCAGTCTGCCCTCCTTGACCAGTTTGTCAATTAACTGGCGCAATTGGACGCATTCATTGGTAGTATGGCCCTTCTGCCTATGATACTCGCAGTATCCATTCCCCACGCGTTGCTCCTCCGGAGTGCGCATTGGTGGTGGTTTTGGGAAGTTTGAACCTTCGGTTGCGAGTATCTCTTTTGGGGTCATTGTCAGTGGGGTGTACTTGTCGTTCCCCCGCCCGCCCCTCTGACTGCGGTAGCTGTTGTTGCGACTGCTACTCTGGTCATTGGATTGTCTCCTGGACTGTTCCTGTGGCCTGTTGTTTGAGTAACCTTTTCTGCTGTCCGCGGCGGCGGCTTCTCCTTGAATGAAGGACCTTGTGCGTTTCATCAATTCATCAAAAGTTTGGGGAACCCTATCATTCAATCTTTTGATAAGTTCTGGGTTATTTATTCCATTCATAAACCCTGAGATCTTAAGAATTTCGGGGCACGCCTTGACGTGTATGCATTCGTCCTTATAGCGCTCTGCGTAGGCGCTTGTGGACTCCCCTTGGCGCTGTTTCACCCTGGCAAGCTCGACCGGGTTCTTGGCACACTTCTTCCTTTGAGTAAAATTTAAGCGGAATGCCCTCCGCAACTCTTCAAACCCATCAATGCTTCTGCGTGGTAGTTTGCTGAACCAGTTCCGCGCGTTTCCTACTAACGTGGAGTTGAACATGTGGCACCACACAGGTTGTGGCCAGTTTTCAATAGTGGCCGCGGATTCGAAGATTTTTAGGTGGTCATCAGGATCACCTGTCCCATCATAAGTTTTTACGTTAGCGGGCATGCGCCTTTTCTTATCCTCCGAGAAATCGCTAATGCGCCGCGTAAATGCGTCGACCTTTTGGCGACGCCATGGACGGGACATATCTTCGTCTTCGTCTTCACGATATTTGTTCTTGGATTTCCAGTGTCCTGTTTCTGCGTCCTCGTTGTCCGAGGAGTCTTCTGAGGACGAGCTTACTCTTCTGCGGCGCTTGCGCCGACTATCCTCGGAGTCCAAACTTGGAGGACTTTCACTCGGGGAGCGCCTTTGTCCAAGCCTGCTGTGGACATTGCGACTGCCCAGCCTATCACAGATGCTGATGTGCCAGTCATTGTTTTCATGAGTGTCCAAGTTCTGCAAGTTAGCCGTTTGAGTACCCGAAACTTTCTTTCCGATTCTACCGAATACTGGAGGTCGACGGTCATCCTTTTCGTGCCTTTCCTTTTGGTGGCGCGGTGGAGATACTTCGTCCTCCGGATCAAAGTTAAGTCGGGCATGTAGGCTCTGGCTTGATCTCTTTTTTGTTTCCTCTTGCATGAGGGCGACCAAAGTCTCGTAGTTTTGAGATACGAAATCACTCGGCGCCAGTTCAGTCGAGACCCCTTCCAGTGTGAGGTTGTCAGCCCCTAACTCGGGACCCTTATTTCAAAGGGGTAGGGGTGGCAGCTCGGTGGTATTCGTCCCTGGCACCATTTGGGGAGGGGTGGTGAAAGTAGCACGCTGTAGACCTTCCGTGCTTGTGATTGTGGCAGTTGTCTAGGTTGTCCCTAGGGGCGGTCCCATCGCTGTGAAGACCAGATCATACGGCGCATTGGCGCTTCCGGAGGCCTGCTTAGAGATCTGTCTAGAGGTTTGGTCGCTCTGCTTCTTCGCCTGCGGAGTCCGCTGGGTAAAGTTTCCTTGCTTTGTTATTCTAGATTTTGGCAGTGTTCTTAGTGTAGGGTCCCACGGATGGCACCAATCTGTTGATACAAAAGTTGGATGATCCTTGATTAGGTCCGAATTAGGTGTAATACGGATCTGTTAGGCTCCGGTTCCTGTATCAATTAAGTCTTGATGTATGAGACCTGCGCACTAAGAAAACAAAGCACCGTTAGGCTTACCGTGGGATTGTCTCCCACGATTATCCTCCGGCGTGAGAGTAAGTAATCGGTTTAGGTTTTAGTAGAGAGTTAGGGTTATGAGAGCGTCCCTTAGATGAGAGCCGAGGTGCTCTCTATATACTCACCAAACCCTAATGGGCTTTGTCCCATTAATTAGGTTAGTATCCGAGAGGTCTCACCGTTATTTAGTAACCGCCGTTATTTAGTAACTAGTGGGCCCACCTCATGATTATGACTCGTTCGTAACGAGTGTTCTAGATACCTGCGCACGTGTGCGCTAGTTGGGCCTCATGGGCCTAAATCCTCGTCGTGATAACCCATATGTCATGGGCTTCCCCATAGGCAGTACCATTTGGGCCTTGGAAACCCGTATTGATGTCGCTATGGCCCATTCGTCATGGGCCTGGGTATAAGTACTATTCGTGGGTCGGGTTCATGACCCGAAGTTGGACTATACGTCATCATTCGTCAAAACTCTCAAAACGACTAGTTAACTCTTATTGGGCTTTAAGGCCCAAGAAGGGTCCATTAAAGTTTTTAAGTATCCAATATACGTTCTAAGCCAAAAACCAAAGTCTATTAGTATACATAAGCTCAAATTAATAAGTAACAAAGTAACCCGGTCCACAATAAGCCCTTCATAAGCCACGACTCAAAAGGGCTTACTGGGCCGTGAGCCCATAAGCTCCAAAATCTATATACTTAAGCTTAAAAATAAGCTAATGAGTTATGTATCGTATTTAGTTATCACCATAAGCTATTAAATAGTCCATGAATATACGACATACAAGGTAAACAATCAAACATACTTCTACTAACCACCTTGTTGTTTTTGAACCATCTTAAGCTCAAAATAAGCTGAAAAGTGCTTATAAATAAGCTAAATAAGCTATTATTCAAAATAAGCTAATTAGCAACCAATGCTTTTTAACCATCACAACCACAATATTACAACTAACAAAACCTCACTTTCCTTTCCTTTTATTTTCGAACCAAACGCACCCTTTTAATACTTATTTCATTTTCGAGTTTTGATTTTTATGATGATCAACTTGTACAACTAACATCTATGCATCATTTACCATATAAAAGTACAAGTTAAATTTGAATTTGAAAGACTTACAAAAAGGGTCTTCAAAATAAATTTCGACGCGAACCGGACAACCTAAATGTTGTTTTAATGAATACTCGAACACTAGAATCAACCCAATATATCACCAATCTTCATGTTTTTTATCAAGGTTTGAAAAGTGTAAGTGTTTGTGTGTGTGGAGCTCGTCCGAAACCAAAGAGAGAAAAGGAATGAATATTTTTGTGAAAATGATAACTGTGTGTTTTCAAAATGGTGGAAGGAATATTTGTATGTACCAACTTAGGACAAGCTTAGCGAAAATTAAGCCTTCTTGTCCCCCTAACCCTTACACGTCCCACTTAAGCATCCTAGGAGGGTTTGGGTCTTCATTTTGTGTCAGGTTCACTTAAAACTCAAAAACCGTGATCGAAAAGTATTTCCCGAAGTTACTTAGCATTTGTATTCATCTTAAAAATACTTTTCCAATAAGTTATAATACTTACTTAACATATTTCCACGCTTTATTCTCCAAAAACTCATTTGGACATTTACGGACGTGTCAAGACTTGTTTTTTTGGCATTTCTTAAAAATTCACGGGTCAACCACCTGGATCATACATAACATAATAATACCCTCTAAAAGGATTATTATACACCATATAACCATAAATCACCTTAATCACATAAATTCACCACCGTCAACACGGTACATATTCTAATAAAACTAACAAATGTCAAATAGTCAAAGGACTAATATTAGAATATTCAAAACACAAAAAGGGCAAGGGTTACACGTCTAATATTAAAATTCTTTGATATTAATAGAATAACTGGTAAACAAATTAAGATTCGATTACTAAAGAAGCCTAGAGGACCTGAACATGGCGTAGAGCCTTCGTTGTCTAATGTTGGAGGAGTCTAGACACCTGTGCGTGCATTGAACTTAGTACCTGGTGTTGCAGGCATGAATTTGGTTACAAATATTGAAACAACTTCTGTCCTGACTACATCTGGAAGAGAAAATGATGCACCACAAGCGAGATAATTTAGCCAAACCATGTTTGGTCTGAGTTTTGAAATACATAGAATGAAAATTGATGAGCTACAGAGACAACATGTTGGTATGAAAAGACTGCTCAAACTTCTGTGAGACCAGTTTCGCCTAATCATTTGAAACATGAAGTACCGAGCTCACATAGTAATAAGACTAAAGTACTAATTGTTATGTCCCAATCAAGACAGAATGATGTGAACTTGGGCCAGTTTAGTAGACAACAACAACCAACTTCAAGTCAGGGAAGACTGGTTGTGCCTCAAGGTCGTTTGGTTGTCGTTTGGTAACCAAACGACCTTAAGGCACAACCGGTCTTCCCTGACTTGAAGTTGGTTACCAAGTTCATCTTTGAATGTGTCAAATGTTCCATCTGTTATATGATTATATGGTTTGATAATGTTTTACATTAGTAGCATGAAATGCATGATTACATTTTACATTGGTAGCAAGAATACAGATTGTTATAAAAGGAAACGTAATGGGTCGACCCATTCTTAAAGTATGACCCATTTACCACCTCTAGCTTAACATAATTAAAATTTAAAAATATGAGCTGCTTGAATATTTTGAACAGGTAGTTACTTACTTCTTGTTTTGGTAGTATATGTGTTTATGAAATGTTGAGAAGCCCAGGAATTCAAGTAGTATAACTCAAAATCATGGTTTAACATTGAAATGTCGTGTTTTTTATTGGTTTCTGTTATCCCAACACTTATCCATATCACAACAATAAGTAATACCAAATAAGTAATAAGCTATAAAAGATTAGAGAAGTAGAGAGAGAAACAAAAGATGGAAGATTAGATTAAAGAGAAAGAGAGGAGTGGTGGATGATTACACACATATACAAATGTAAGAAATGGTAACCAACACCCTCTCCATGTGTGGAGAGGGTCCTATTTATACCCTAAGGCTACCATGGGCTCGTGGGATTTCTATCTTGGGTCGGGCTTGGCTTATCTTGGGCTTTGAGCCTGAAACATGGACAATATTAGATTACAATCCAAGCCCGTTAATCTCGACTAGCCTATTACTTAACAAGTCTAATTACGACTAATAAGACCGATAACATTCTTGTTCGACTTATATAAAATTAAGGCTAACAATCTCCCCCAATGTTAAGGTCTTCTTTGATCTCCACAACGTTGACGTTCTTGATGGATGTTATCTTGATTTGACTTTATCTTCCCCAATGTTGAAGATATGATGTTTGAGCTTTTGCCTTCTTTGGTATTGTCTTTGTCTTTTCCTGTTTGTAATGGCTCTGTTCATTCATGCTTTAAACGACCGATGACATTCTTTCGGTGTCATTTATGTGATCTTGATCTTGAGCCTTCATCTTTTGAATTTGAGTTCTTGAGATCTTTCATCTTGCATCATCTCCTTGACTTGAATCATCTTGACTTGACTTTCTTGATCAACTTGTGCTCTTGACCGACATACTTATACTTATTGCATTTTTGTTTGACTTATATGAACATAAGGCTAACAATCTCCCCAAAATATGATTCTTGATTTAACTTTGAAGATATTTGAGGAAGTTTAGGATCAACACTCTTGATGCTAAATGATTAACTTTTAGAGATTGAGTATGAGTATGTGGTAGTGAATCTGACTTCGCTGGTACATGGTTGCAACACTGAAGTTTAAATATGCATTTAAAAGGTTAGTTATAAACAACAGATATGGACAAAAGTGTCTTTGTCACTTCGTCGAATACGGTTGCAATAACCACGGTTCCCCGTTAATCATTATAAATACTGCATGTGATCAGATAGAATTCATATGAATCTTCTTGACAGGGTTTCGCAGCTGTACTAGCTGTTCTTGTTACCGGAGCATTTCAAAGCAGACAACACGGTAAAAGTGAATTAGATAGTTACTATCTTTCTGATTAAGTCGTCAATTCATATACTGGACCAAATCGATATCCAGTTGTCACAAGTTCGATTCATATAGAATCTTGCAAGTCACCTACCAAGAGCTTGTTTGATGTTGGCTCAAGCAGGATTTCCATCTTCACTGTGAATACTTAAGTATCACTCGGATGTTCTGGTAAGATCTCAAGGATAATGCGTAGGACTCTTTGTTACAACTTGTGAACTTTATGGTGTTTAACAAGTGTATTTTGACATTGTGTCCTAATGAGATTTATAATTTGATCTCTTCTGGCTCTAGACTCGATTTGTGCACTTTGGTTTTAGTAATCGGAGGCTGGAGCAGACTGCCACCTATTCAATATCAACAATCTCGAAGTGAGATGTCAATAGATAACGTGTGTATCTCCGTGACAAATGAGACAAGTTTCTTTTGAGAGAAACTCGAATGGCTAGGAAGGGTTGTGCATTACATCACTGGGTCTATGACGGCTTTCTTCAATACCAACAATCATCTTTGTGATTTTGGTAGATTATGTATTGACCTGGTTTATGCCTAAGTTGTGTGGAGGGATGTTTTGTTTTCACCCTTTATCTATACATTTCTTTTTCATTATTCAACCCCTTCAATGCTTACCAACACGTCATCACTAACACCTTGTTGTGATTGTTCCAGTGTTAGCTCAATCTTAGTCCGCATTATTCCCTTATTCTCAGTCATCTCCAATCATACCTACGGACTTCTAATTCTATCTATGGAATGTCATTGGGTGGATCCCTCTAGTTCCAGTTGGATCATAGGACTTATACCTAACCTTAACCACCTTATGACTTCATCGACGTCATAAGATTAATTGGTTGTTGGGTATAGAGATTGAACCATAAACCATTTTCTGACATTTTGAAATACTCCCCCTACACATGTGCATCGAGATTCAAAAATGTTTTGCACATGAAGGAAAGAGTTTCACTTAGAGTCTTAAAGATCACATTCTTTTATATCACATTATAATTACATTTTCTCCCCTTATTTTAAATAATAAAACATTTAGTATTTGAAATACCAATTGATTAAAATTTATAACATAAGAAAATTCCATGTGGAGAAAAATTATACCATGGTATTGCATGAATTCATTTTTCTGATAGCTCCCTTTCAACACAGTATGTGGGATACCACTAATTTTAAAACTTAACGTTACAAGAAAAAAATGATATGACACCACAAATATGTTGAAGACTGAGTGAGATGCCTTAGTGAACAATGTATATTATTAATTGACATTTTAATTTCATGAAATGTTTTTAGATGTACCCAAAATACATTAAAAGGCTTTGGTTTTAAAAGCTCCCCCTCAAAAGTTGATCCACATAAAATGACATTGTAAGTACCACACTTTTTTAAACTTATTTGAGGAAGAGGGTGTTGAACACACAATTTTAACAAATACCACTTTTTATGAAAATATACCACAAATTATATTGTAAAAAATTTGACATTGAAAGTTCTTTTTGAAAAATTATGTTCAACGGTTTTAAAAACCATGATAAAAGACTTCTCTTCTATTTAAAAAGTAAGCGCACTAAAATGTACAATCCCCTATTACATTCGGGTCCGAGTTATGCACTGAAATGTACATAAGTCACAAAAAAAATTAGAAATGACATGTTTTGAAACGTTTGAACTCTTGTTCGAACTTCATTTACACATCCGTGTCAATGTTAATCGACATTTCTAGGTACGTAAATGTTATCGATTCCAAGAGACATGTCGAGAAGATTCTTTTTGGTATTTTTGAAATTTTCTGATTTTATATTTTGTTTTTCTAGGTTTTAAATTTTTGTATTTTTTTTGTTGGTTTTATATTTTTGTATTTTCTTTTTTTCAAAAATATTTATAAATCAAAATAAAGAGAAAAATAAAAATATTTACAAATTCGATGTTTGATGGATCAAGCAAATTCGTTTGCCAGAACCTCCAGTTCTTCTAGAGTCAAACATCTCATACCGAGTCGTCTGACGAGATACTTAAACCTATCTTCGGGTAAGGCTTTAGTAAACAGGTCAGCTAACTGGTATTCAGTTCCGACAAAGAATAATTCAACAATACCCTTTTCAACATGTTCCTTTATGAAGTGATATCTAACATCGA
This sequence comes from Tanacetum coccineum, assembly GCA_026074375.1. Taxonomy (NCBI): domain Eukaryota; kingdom Viridiplantae; phylum Streptophyta; class Magnoliopsida; order Asterales; family Asteraceae; genus Tanacetum; species Tanacetum coccineum. The sequence goes on from BQNB010111078.1 coordinate 12,986, forward strand.
TGTGCTTGGTACGAGAATGTTGGACTGGATTGCACGAGATGGCTATGGCTGCCTTTGAGTCACAATACATAGGTATTTTATCAAAGTGAAAGCCATAATCTGTGAGCTGAGTTCTCAACCATAGAACTTGAGCGCAGCACGCAGATAAAGACACATACTCGGCTTCTGCTGAAGACATTGAAGTGCAGTCCTGCTTCTTAGATGACCAGCTGACTAACTTATCACCTCCTAGAAATTGTATGCCACCAGATGTGCTCTTACGTGAATCGAGACAGTGCACATGATCCGAATCTAAAAAAGCTATAAGTTCAAAACTGGTGTCCTTCGGATACTAGAGTCCCATGTTAATGGTATTATTAAGGTACCAAAAGATCCGCTTAACTACAGTGAGATGTTTCTCAGTCGGTCTCGCTTGATAGCGAGCACAATAACACGTTGCATGTACAATATCTGGTCTACTTGCTGTTAGGTACATTAGTGCTCCAACCATACTGTGATATTTCGTTTGGTCAACCGAAGTTCCACTCAAGTCAGCATCTAGGTGTTTCGTAGCCATTGAAGTACCAATGATATCACATAAGGTCATATCATGCTTATTAAGTATGTCTTGAGCATACTTAGCTTGGTTTATAAAGATACCACATGGGGATTAGTGGATCTGAATTCTTAAAAAGAATTTTAGCTCCCCCATTATAGACATTTCAAACTTGTTGTGCATTAGTTTTTCAAACCTTTTTTAATGTTTTGGGTTCGTAGAACCAAAAATAATGTCATCAACGTAAATTTGCACCAGCAATATGTATTCCCCATGTTTAGTTATAAACAGAGTTGGATCAATAGAACCTTTTGAGAATCCTTTAGATGCCAGAAAGTTGGAGAGTTCATCGTACCACGCCTTTGGAGTTTGTTTGAGTCCATATACTGCCTTTTTGAGATGATAGCCTTTGTCAGGATGATGTGGGTCTACGAATCCATCTGGTTGATTGACGTACACTTCTTCCTTCAGAGGACCGTTAAGAAATGTTGTTTTGATGTCCATCTGGTATATAGAAAATGACTTGTGTGCATCATACGCAACGAATAACCGAACAGCTTCCAATCGAGCGACTGGAGCAAATGACTCTTCGAAGTCGATTGCTTCCTGTTGGTTGTATCCCTTAGCCACAAGATGAGTTTTGTTGCGAATTATAGTGTTCTCCTGATCACATTTGTTTTTTTAGAGCCACTTCATGTTAATGACATTCTTGTAGAGTGGTCTGTCGACTAATTCCATACATCTAATCGATCAAACTGGTGAAGTTATAATGGCATCACTTCAATTCATGCAGAATCAGCCATGGCTTCTTTGATGTTCTTTGGCTCGGTTTGACTCACGGTGAGTGAAAACATACACATCTCGCCACCTGTTTCTAGCCGATGTCTTATTCTAATTGATTGAGAAGGATTTCCAATGACTCGTTCTAATGGATGATCTTTGTCCAACGATGTTCAGAAGGGTGACGTTGATAGAATGTATGCATGTTTGATGAGTCAACATGACGAGATGATGTCTCCCCTCGTTCTTGTACCGGTGTACTAAAGATGTTGATAAATTCGTCTTCTTCAACTTGTGCATATTGGTTTCTGCTTGAATAATGTTCTCATTGACAGTGACAGTTAATGCTTGAGTTGGTGCTTGACTTGTAGTTTCAGGTGTTTTTTGAATGTTAAATGGAGGTGTATCTGCAGCAACGATTATGAAAGTAGATGGAATTGTGTGTTGTTGTTGATGTTTATCAGGAGCATCAGCAACGTTTACAACGGAAGACTTTGGCATAACTTAGGTAGTTCTATTGAGTAATTTATCAAACATCGGACTAAATAGCAAATCCAGCTCATTTGACGTTGTTACTGTCTTAGTTGCTTGAGGAACATTTTCTTGACTTTGGGGACCGGGACTTAAACTGTCATGTTCAAGTGCCATAGTCGGACATTGTGGAACGGGGTCAGAACTGACGTGATCTGATGCCATCTGAGGCAATTCGTCGAAGTTAACATGAATGGTTTCGACTATCACTTTTGTTCACTTGTTATATACCCGATATGCTCTTGACTGATTAGAATACCCTACAAAAATACATGCATCACCTTTTTCCTTCATTTTGTCAAGATTTTCACCATCTCTGACGATGTAGCAAAGAGAGCCAAAAATGTGAAAGAACTTCATAGACGGTTTCTGTCCATTGATGATGTGGTAAGGTATTTTCTCGTGTCGAGGAATTATGAGTGAACGGTTTTGAGTAAAACATGTTGCGGCAATTGCTTCAGCCCAAAAGTACAGAGGAACTTTAGCGGCGCTTAGCATTGTTCGAGCAGCCTCAACAAGAGTACGGTTCTGTCTTTCAACAACGCCGTTTTGTTCAGGTGTTCGAGCAGTTGACGTTTGGTGTTCAATCCCTTCTTGGGCATAGTATGCATGAAAAAATTTATTCAAGAATTTTGTGCCTTTGTCAGTTCGAACTGTTCTAACTTGAGCATGAAGTCCTCTTTAGACAAGTATGAGGAAATCAATGAGAACTTTAGGTGTTTCGTATTTGGACCTCAAGAAGTGAGTCCAAGTATATCTGGAGTAGTCATCAACAATTACAAGAACATATTTCTTTGCATTAATACTTTCTACCAGCATAGGACCACATAAGTCCATGTGTAGAAGTTGTAATCGTCTTTTGGAGCTCGGGGTAGTCTTTGTGTGAAAAGACTTTCGTTTGGCTTTCCTAAACTCACAAGAAGAACAAAGATGATCTTTGACGAATTTCAATTTGGGAAGGCCAGTCACAATATCAAACTTCGAAAGCAAGTTGATGGTGTCAAAGTTTAGATGTGAGAGATGACGATGCCATAACCATGCTTGTGATGATGTAGCTTTAGCCATTAAGCAAATTGGATTGGGAGTGGATGTGTCTTGAAGAGTGATGGAATACAGATATGTGCCACGAGAACCTGTAAGAAGATCATTTCCCTTTAAATCACGAATATAACATGTAGACTTCCAAAAAGCAACTTCCAAATCTGTTAACCTCAAAATATTGAGTCAAACAAGGAAGTTTGTTCATTATATTAGGTCTCGGTCACTTAATTAATTATACGTTGTAATAGGCTAGAAGGGTAAACGGGATCGTAAATGTAAGCTAATATTGTATGTGTATCGGGCTAAAGCCCAAGTCATTCCCGAGCCCGACCCAAGTAAAAGCCCACACGCCCCATGTAGTTGTGTAGGGTATATATACCATTTTCTATCAAGGAAAATGGTGTTGATTCTCATTTGTATTTTTCACATTTGCTTGAATTCAACTAACTCTTTTTTTCTCTCTACATTTCTCTCTCTAAACTTCTCTCTAAAATTTCTTCCTTTTCTCTTATCTCTTTTTCTTGATCATCATGGTGAAGTGAAAGTGATATTGGGTTCCGACATTTGGTATCAATCGCCACGGGTGGGTTTAGTGATTTGTTTTGTGGTTATTTTTTGTTGAGCTTACTATTCGGCATATTTGTTTTTTTGTACGTTTTTGGTTTTTGTAAAGGACATCGAACGAGTTCAAGCTTCTATCACCGATCTAGTTTCTTCAAGGAAGAGCCGAACTAGCAACACCACTTGAGAACCGATCGAGTAACATTTCAAAGACCACCGAACGAACTACAATAACAAAGAACTGAACGAGTACCCTGCCACTAGAACCGAACGAGCTACAATAACAAAGAACCGAACGAGTGAAAGCACTTAGAACCGAACAAGCAACATTTTTGTGAGTCGAACTAGACAACACCTCAAGGTCAACCGATCCAGTGATCACATCTTGAGGACCGAACGAGTGTTTTCCTTGAGAACTGAACGAGTGAAATTCTAAAAAGAACCGAACGATTGGAACCGAACGAGTGAAACCGAACGAGTAGAACCGAACGAGTGGAACCGAACTAAAATCACACGTTTAATTAAAATCATACGCTTAAGTAATTGCTACGATTTCAACAATAGTCCTCCAAAGTTCAACGATTGTGCACCGTTCATCGTTTCAAGCTCATTTTTTTGTCAACAAAAGCTCAAAATTTTCTACAACAACATTTTTATTTTTATGGTTTTTTCTTGATTTAGTAAAATCCCGCGAAATACTCTTGTATTTTATTCGGTTTAGTCAAGACTTGTAAAATCCCGTGAAATAGTTTTTTTTCCTCCACAACAACAACAATCACTTTACCTGCTTAAGATCCTTCAAATCATTTTCACTTCACATCACGGTAAAAATGGAAACGAAAGATAATTTATCTTCGTGTTCGGATTCGGAAGAACAACAAATGCAACAAATACAAGACAAAGCGAAAAAGAGTTGCATGATATCTTTTCGACGACTTCATTCACACCTCAAGCTTCTTTCAAACAACGACTTAAAAGGAACTCGAACCGAGTGTGGATTCAAACGCGCGTTTGCGACACTCTTTGGTCAAGATGTACAGACTTTCACAGGCACAATGGTCCTAAACGTGGATCAATTAGAAAAGCAACTTGACAAAGAAGAATTTCAAGAGATTGGATCCATAGCTTCTTTTAAAGTACTC